>WNGS01003121.1:112229-122636 GCA_020271785.1 Procambarus virginalis | reverse complement strand
AAACTTGATAGTTCTGTGGGTTTCGGCATTGTCTTTGATATACCAGTGGAGACGGTCAACTTTGTTGCCAGAGGTGGGTGCTGGAAATAGATTATTAACAATTTATAATACTGTTGATTCCTGCTGACCAAACCACACACTAGAAAGTGAAGGAACGACGACGTTTCAGTCCGTCCTGGACAATTCTCAAGTCGATTCTGATGAGGGAAGGAGGCAATGACAATAAATAGGCAAGAGAGAGGTGAGGAGAAGGAAATCTTATAGGAAGAAAATGCAAGGCAAAGGGTACGAAAGGTAAGGTGAAATAAAAGAGATAGTAATAGGAATAAGAAAGGAATCGTAAGAGAAAACAAGGGAAAGGAAAAGAAAGAAAGAAAGAAAGATAAGTGGAAGGGTAAGCTTATGTTATGTCACGTTTGTTAGAAAATCTAGAACATTAGAGTATATACTGTGAAAGGGAAAAGTCAACAGCAACAAATCCAGGACTCAAGTTCATGTTGGGTACGTTGTGCATCAGAGCCGATTCAACAAGACGGCGTCTGTGTAGAGTAGAGGCAGGAAAGAGTATTTTGGAGGAAACCCAATCAACAGCATGATTAGAATCCCTAACATGACAGAAGAGAGCATTGTTTGTGTCTGCAGACTTAACACTGTTGTTACATAATTTGTAACAATATGTCCAGCATAAGAAGAGTAAAGAGGGTAAATGACAGCTACATTACGTTCTATACATTATGATTTATGTAAATGAAAGATTCCTATAAGACAGCAATTCTTTAGTGCATGGGAGTATGGGAGAAGCATCAACCCTTAGATTTCAACTTCCGTCAGTTGATGTATAAGGGTCCACCCGATTGTGGCTTCAACGATAACAGATGTGTTTCCACAAAATATACTTATGAGAATAACCCAACCACTCACCTGTGAAACGAAATTTACAACGTTTTTTTCCATACTGGGACCTTATCAAGATGTGACAAAGAAGAGTGGGAAGGAGCCTATATGAGGCAAGAGGGATGATAAGGAGAGGTGAGTGATGAGCTAAGTGGAGAAGAAAGGCATGAATTTGAGCTAACATATAAATCTGAGCTAAGGTTTACCCTGCCATAGTCAATTGGTGATCACGAATTTAAAATATTGTTATACAATCAAGCAAATTTTAAGTGACATGCAAAACAAAATAATTTTTGTATTACGTTTTTCAGCCACTACTTCATCCTGCCTGCGTCTGAGGAGGTGGCGAGCGTAGTCGGTCCGTAGTCGGTTGAGCCAGGTGTTGTAACTGGAGCAAGTGAACATCATGGTCACCTGCTGGTCAACAACATCCAATTTAGGACATTAAACAATGTAACTAATTTATCAAGATTGTAACTGTCTTAGCTAAATTAATTTTAGGGATCAATTCCTAGAGGACTGTAACAGAACTCATCGGCACCACACAATAAACAAACGTCTTTTGATATTCCAAAGTAAAAATGCTCTTCAAATCAAGGGTCTCAAAATGTGGAATGACCTCCTAAATCACATCAAAGACTGTTGTTCTCTCAACCAATTTAAATAAGAAACTAAGAAAAACCTTCAGAAAGACATAGCTGCTTTTGGAGAAAGTTCAACACCGGGAAACAGAAATCCTTCCAGAACTAAGTCGGCTTTCATACCAGGAATGGTTGAGGGCCACAGGACTAACAATACTGGAAACCAGGCATGATAGGGCTGATCTCATTGAAACTTTTAAAATACTGAACAATTTGGAGGATATTGATCCAGACAACTTTAAAAGGTTAGATGTAACACAGACAAGGCAACGGTTTCGAGCTCAACAAGCCACAATGTAGGACAGAAAAAAAAAGTTTTCTCACCCACACTGTTTTAAACCCATGTAACCGCCTATTCGCCGAAGCCGTAGCGACCTGTTACCGCCTACGGAATGGGTATGAGGTACACTACCACTACGGGATCGGTATGGGGTCCAAAACCACCCACGGTAGTGGGGGGGGAGGTATTGGGTGCATAATAAAAGTTAAGGCGGTAGGTGTTGTTGATACAGACGTGTTCACATCATGAGAGTTTGTGGAAGCAAATCCTTCAAAATCAATTTGTAAAGAAAACTGGGGATTATTAGGGCAAGAAGGGTTTAAATTAAATATAAATGATTTAATTAATAACTTGAGATGTACACAGGAGAGTAATTAAGATAACGAAAGCGGTAAGAAGCCAGTATGTGTACATATCATTGTCTGTTGCAGAATATAGAAGGGACCCTTGAGACCAAACAGGATTCCATAGTGAAAGAAGACAAGATGTAGGAGAGTAGGCCTATCATGATGGATTCTTTGACAAAGAGGAGTGACAAGTTAATAAATGATAGACACGTACATAGTGAGAAGTAACACTAAACTACTTGCAGAAAAGGAAATGTGTAATGAGATATGCAATGTGTGGGTTGGATACGACTTAGTGCATCTATAAGACGGCACTGGGGGAATCATATATGATATTCAAATCGTAGTGTCGAGAACAGGAAATCCGTTAGGTTTATCGAGGTCTCCCATAGGCCACCAACTGATCTTCTCTAGGATGCAACCCACAACAGTTGTCTTTCTCCCAGGTACTTATTTATCTCTTCGTGGGAATCGAACCCGGAACCATTCTGCTGTGAGCTTAATATGGCGAGCACATACAAAGACGTTAGTACCTGCCATTAATGTGTTCAACTGCGATACTCTAATTCCTGAATGTTAAAGCAGATCCAATGCTAACGAGCATAAGAATACTGAACTATCTAACTACTCGTCTGCATCAGTAAGGTGAGTGACCCCGCAGCAGCTTCTAAACACAAACACATCTGACAACAGCATTAAAACATGGCAACAACTTCCATTAACTAAAGCAAACGTCAGTGCTAGAGTATCACTTCCCAGCCAGCCATGAATGTCCCCAGACCTTCCCGCTCAAGGAGGAAAATAGCCGTCAATGAACAGGGTTGCAAGGGTAGGCAGCTTCACCGGTGGGGGCCAAGATATTGCATTATGCTGGCGGATAGGCAGGTTTCTGCACTGTCCATGTCATATATGTAGGCTCAGGAACCTGTACATTAGTTGATTGACAGTTGAGAGGCGGGACCAAAGAGCCAGGGCTAAACCCCCGCTAGAACATTTAGGTAAGTAAATTAGGCAAGTAGGTAAGTATATGTGGCTTCCTCAAAGGCCTCTGCACATTCCGTCTCGGTAGTAGAGTTGGGATCGTTTTCGACTCACAATCGGAAATCCCAGACGGAACAGAAACGGTTGGGCAAGGATTCTTTCACCTAATGCACCTGTTCAGCTAGCAGCAAATTGGTACACGGTAATTAAGTGTTGTGGAGGTTGCATCCTCCACAACCAAGTGTTGGGGGGGAGGGAACCTGATTATAAGGCTTAACGTACATACATACATACATACACAGACATCCTGTCTTCAGACACAACGAATTATTTTTTGTGGCTTCTTGACAGGAAGAGAGAAATACCGTCCAGTTGTAGTGTTGCTCGCCCAGTTGAAGAGGCACACGGACCACACACAACCTTCGCCGCTCACACTTGTGGTCAATAATATAATGAGAGCCTTCCGTTGAGGCTGTGACCGTTGAGTGCACATGGAGAAAGGGGGAAATGCAGAATAGACATATATTTATATGGACGGACGGAGAAACAAAGCAGCGTCGGGGAACTTGCCCCCCCCCCCATTTATAATATAAAAATAAAATAAACCTTTATGTTCAAAAATAGACCCTCGTTCCTTTCAAGCTTCAAATCTATATAAATAAAAATGGAAATGTTTGTTTGTTCAAAATCGCTAATCTCCGAAAGTACTTCATCGATTTCTTTGAAATTTTCACACAACGTTCCATTCACATCCGAGCTGGTTTTTATATACATACTATATAGATGTTACGTCTGTGATGGAAAACTCATGCTTTTTTTATAACTGTGTTTTTCATGTGTTTTTCATGCGAGGATAATCTTTAAAACCTCTTTATCGATTGCCTTGAAATTATGACACGTTGCAATCAAACAGTTGCGTGTTTTTATATACTTACTATATACATGCCTCATCTGTGACAGGAAAAAACATGTTTTTGTTTTTAAACAGCGAAATCTGTTGGATGTAAGAGCAACACACGCTGTAATCTCCGAAAGTTCTTCAATGAGTGCTTTGAAATTTTGACATAAGGTTCCATTCGAATACGTGTGTTTTTATTTACTTACCATATAGATGCCACACCAGTGACAAGTAAAAACATGCTTTTTTTGAAAAACAGCATCATCTGTTGCACATAAGAGCAACACATGCTATACTAAATATGTTACGATTCCTTATCAATGTTCCCGATTGCATTGATAAATTGAATTTTCATAGATTTTAATATATTTTAATTTTGGTTTAATTATTTTGTGTGACATTGCATTGAAATTGAGCTGTGTTGTTTACCATACCGTTCATTTCGTTAGTATAAGTATAGATGCCACACCTGTAACAAATAAAACACATTTTTTTAAGAAACATCGCCATGTGTTGCATGTACGAGCAACACAAGCTTTACTAAATATGTTACGTTTTCATTTCAATGGTTCCGATTTCATTGATAAATAAAATTTTAATTGATTTCGATTTATTTTAATTTTAATTTAATTATTTTGTGTGACTTTGCATTGGAGTTGAGCTGTGTTGTTTACCATATCGTTCATTTCGTAAGTATAGTTTATTTTTCTATCAGATAACATCAGATAATTTGATGTTACCAATATTCTGATGGGAACATGAGATTATTAGGGAATGCATTGGACGAGGGAGTGGGGAATGGCGGGAAGGACGAGAGGGCGGGAGTGGGGGATGGTGGGGAGGACAAAGAAACAGGGGAGAGGGTTAATGTTGGGGAGGACGTGGGGGACGGTTTTGGAGGCCGAGAGGACGTTGGACAGGGGGATGGTAGGGTGTACAAAGGGATGGGGGAATGGTGGGGAGGACGAGGGAACGGAGGAGTGAGGAAAGGTTGGTAGGACGAGGGAATGGGGGGGGGGTGAATGGTGGAGAGAACTGGGAGACAAGGGAAGGTTGATGTTGCTCAGCAACGCATGAGTCACAACAGCGTGGCCGGGTACAGCTAGTAATTAATAATATTTTATTTATTCAATATGCAATTGATATGTTAAAGTATTATTTTCTTGATGCTGCAACAAACTTTCTATCACTGTCAACTAGGCTATATACTGCCTACATAAACGTCCACTAGAGCTAGTTTATATAGTGATATGTTCTAGCAAATTACACCCAGCACATTCCCAGACATTTATAAACAGAACTTCTAAGAATCAAGTTGGAGAAGGAATACAACGTGGAATTTTTCAGCTCGTAGCCCGCGCCATGAATTTAGTGGAATGCTTAATTCTCTTTTGTTTGGGCGGCATGAGCAATAGTACACCAAGAACTTCAACAAGATCTTGTAAATCTGAGGGAAAATGAAAACGACACCAGTAATTCCATTTATCATCATACTATCTTGCAAGAGGAGCCACTCATCTATGGATCATCCAATACAATCAGCAGACTTCTAGATAATACTACTGCTCGGCTTAGACTCGGTTACAAGTATCTCTGGGAATTCTCATTATCTGCTGATGTAGACCTGACAAAATGTAAACTGTGTCAACAAAATTATTCGCACACCCTCCGTCACTATGTGATGAATGCGAAAAGATAAGTAAATTCAGAGACAATTCCTTAACAAATGTTCCAAAGTTGTGTATATATTTCAATCAAAATTATCTGCTGCCAGGAACTTAGCCAAGTATCCCCAGTTAACTAACTATAGGTAGTAATTAAGTGACTGTAACCTATCCACCGCTGCCCGCTGGGGGGGGGGGGGGGCGGTGAGTAGGACAAACATATCAATTGTGACACTAGCTCTCCACGGATGTCAGTTGCTTAATTTAGAGACTGTACATGAGGTTAGTCTCGAGCTCATTGATGATGTGACGATGTGTATTGAATTTTGAAACTACATCATCAAAATTGTAACTTGTTTAGCTAAATGAATTGTGGTGTTCAGTCCCTGAGCCCATGATGTGCCTCTGTAACCCTTTCCACTACTGCCCACAAGGTGGGTATGGGGTGTATAATAAATAAACTAAACTAAAACCGGGTGGGATGACAACACTCGCGTAGGCCAGGTATGGTAGGCCTAAACCGACTGTGGTCGAGGCATGGTGGCCTAAACCAACTGTGGCCGAGGCATGGTGGGCCTAAACCAACTGTGGCCGAGGCATGGTGGCCTAAACCAACTGTGGCCGAGGCATGGTGGCCTAAACCAACTGTGGCCGAGGCATGGTGGCCTAAACCAACTGTGGCCGAGGCATGGTGGGCCTAAACCAACTGTGGTCGAGGCATGGTGGGCCTAAACCAACTGTGGCCGAGGCATGGTGGGCCTAAACCAACTGTGGCCGAGGCATGGTAGGCCTAAACCAACTGTGGTCGAGGCATGGTGGGCCTAAACCGACTGTGGCCGAGGCATGGTGGGCCTAAACCAACTGTGGCCGAGGCATGGTGGGCCTAAACCAACTGTGGCCGAGGCATGGTGGGCCTAAACCGACTGTGGCCGAGGCATGGTAGGCCTAAACCAACTGTGGCCGAGGCATGGTGGGCCTAAACCGACTGTGGCCGAGGCATGGTAGGCCTAAACCAACTGTGGTCGAGGCATGGTGGGCCTAAACCAACTGTGGCCGAGGTATGGTGGGCCTAAACCAACTGTGGTCGAGGCATGGTGGGCCTAAACCGACTGTGGCCGAGGCATGGTGGGCCTAAACCAACTGTGGCCGAGGCATGGTGGGCCTAAACCGACTGTGGCCGAGGCATGGTAGGCCTAAACCAACTGTGGTCGAGGCATGGTGGGCCTAAACCAACTGTGGCCGAAGTATGGTGGGCCTAAACCAACTGTGGCCGAGGCATGGTGGGCCTAAACCGACTGTGGCCGAGGTATGGTGGGCCTAAACCGTCTGTGGTCGAGGCATGGTGGGCCTAAACCAACTGTGGCCGAGGCATGGTGGGCCTAAACCAACTGTGGCCGAGGCATGGTGGGCCTAAACCAACTGTGGCCGAGGCATGGTGGGCCTAAACCAACTGTGGCCGAGGCATGGTGGGCCTAAACCAACTGTGGCCGAGGCATGGTGGGCCTAAACCAACTGTGGCCGAGGTATGGTGGGCCTAAACCGACTGTGGTCGAGGCATGGTAGGCCTAAACCAACTGTGGCCGAGGCATGGTGGGCCTAAACCAACTGTGGTCGAGGCATGGTGGCCTAAACCAACTGTGGCCGAGGCATGGTGGGCCTAAACCAACTGTGGCCGAGGTATGGTGGGCCTAAACCAACTGTGGCCGAGGCATGGTGGGCCTAAACCAACTGTGGCCGAGGCATGGTGGGCCTAAACCGTCTGTGGTCGAGGCATGGTGGGCCTAAACCGACTGTGGCCGAGGCATGGTGGGCCTAAACCAACTGTGGCCGAGGCATGGTGGGCCTAAACCAACTGTGGCCGAGGCATGGTGGGCCTAAACCGACTGTGGCCGAGGCATGGTGGGCCTAAACCGACTGTGGCCGAGGCATACGGCGCCTAAACTGACTGAGGCCGAGGCATGGTGGGCTTGAACTGACTGTGGCCGAGGCATAGTGGGCCTGAACTGACTGTGGCCGAGGCATAGTGGACCTAAACTGACTGTGGCCGAAGCATAGTGGGCCTGAACTGACTGTGGCCGAGGCATAGTGGGCCTGAACTGACTGTGGCCGAGGCATAGTGGACCTAAACTGACTGTGGCCGAGGCATAGTGGGCCTGAACTGACTGTGGCCGAGGCATAGTGGACCTAAACTGACTGTGGCCGAGGCATAGTGGACCTAAACTGACTGTGGCCGAGGCATAGTGGACCTAAACTGACTGTGGCCGAGGCATAGTGGGCCTGAACTGACTGTGGCCGAGGCATAGTGGACCTAACCTGACTGTGGCCGAGGCATAGTGGACCTAAACTGACTGTGGCCGAGGCATAGTGGGCCTAAACTGACTGTGGCCGAGGCATAGTGGACCTAAACTGACTGTGGCCGAGGCATAGTGGACCTAAACTGACTGTGGCCGAGGCATAGTGGACCTAAACTGACTGTGGCCGAGGCATAGTGGGCCTGAACTGACTGTGGCCGAGGCATAGTGGGCCTAAACTGACTGTGGCCGAGGCATAGTGGGCCTAAACTGACTGTGGCCGAGGCATAGTGGACCTAAACTGACTGTGGCCGAGGCATAGTGGACCTAAACTGACTGTGGCCGAGGCATAGTGGACCTAAACTGACTGTGGCCGAGGCATAGTGGACCTAAACTGACTGTGGCCGAGGCATAGTGGACCTAAACTGACTGTGGCCGAGGCATAGTGGACCTAAACTGACTGTGGCCGAGGCATAGTGGACCTAAACTGACTGTGGCCGAGGCATAGTGGACCTAAACTGACTGTGGCCGAGGCATAGTGGACCTAAACTGACTGTGGCCGAGGCATAGTGGACCTAAACTGACTGTGGCCGAGGCATAGTGGACCTAAACTGACTGTGGCCGAGGCATGGGGGACCTAAACTGACTGTGGCCGAGGCATAGTGGACCTAAACTGACTGTGGCCGAGGCATAGTGGACCTAAACTGACTGTGGCCGAGGCATGGGGGACCTAAACTGACTGTGGCCGAGGCATAGTGGACCTAAACTGACTGTGGCCGAGGCATAGTGGACCTAAACTGACTGTGGCCGAGGCATGGTGGACCTAAACTGACTGTGGCCGAGGCATAGTGGACCTAAACTGACTGTGGCCGAGGCATAGTGGACCTAAACTGACTGTGGCCGAGGCATAGTGGACCTAAACTGACTGTGGCCGAGGCATAGTGGACCTAAACTGACTGTGGCCGAGGCATAGTGGACCTAAACTGACTGTGGCCGAGGCATAGTGGACCTAAACTGACTGCGGCCGAGGCATGGGGGAGGGACTTAAACTACACTGTTTTACCAATAACATCAACACCCAAATTGTCAAATAAATGTTATTAAATTAATTATAAAAATGTAAGTTTGATTTCCACTGCTGTACACCTGTTCATTCCATCCATTATTGTAACGATTGTATTGGTGGTCAGGAATAATTTGAGGTAAACTGTAGTGACGAGAGTACTGAGCAATAAAGACGACTTCCTATTGTTTACATTAATACCATTAATATATTTAAAAACTGCTGGACTATGGAGAGACTGTTGCATAAAAGATAAGCATTTTAGCGAAGAAGACTGTCTCAATTTGATTAATTATAAATATTTTATATAAATAATAACAATTTATATACTTTATACAAATTGTTCTAGCCACTTGTATACAAGCATGAGGTTTATATTTGTTTATTATATATATTTTTATAAATTAACAATATATATATTTTATATAAAAAATAACAATTTATACGTTTTATATAAATATAACAATTTATATATTATATAAATAATAACAATTTATATATGTTATATAACTGTTCTAGCCACTTTTATGTAAATAGGAGGTCACGTTACCCAGCCAACTTGCACCTTGCTGCTTCCTTGCAAGCACACACACACAAAACACACACACACACACACACACACACACACACACACCACACACACACACACACACACACACACAACACACACACACACATACCACACCAACACCACACACACACACACAACACACACACACACCACACACCACAACACACACACACCACACACACACACACACACACACACACACACACCACACACACAAAATAAAAAACTTCTGGCAAAATAGCATGGGAACAGAGCTCAGGGGAAGACGGCTCAAGATATGATGGATTACATCACGCAGAAGGCAAGGACGCAGCAAACAAATTTGTCCCAGTCCAAAGGAAACACAGAGAAATGAAAATGAGAAACCCATGGTTTATCAGAGATGTAGGCTAGCTAAGCAGCAAAGTAAAAGGGCATGGACAAACTAAAGAATAACAGCACTGGAGAGCAGAGAAAGATACGAATGCCAGGAATGAATATGTCAGGATGAGAAGAGAGGCAGAAAGACAATACGAAAATGACATCGCAAGCAAGGCAAAGACTCAGCCTAAATTGTTACATAGCCACATCAGGAGGAAAACAACAGTAAAGGAACAGGTTATGAACCTGAGGATACGGGCGGAGGATTCACTACAAATGACAAGGAAGTGTGTGAGGAGTTGAATAAGAGAATTCCAGGAGGTCTTCACCTTCGAGCAAGGAGAAATTCCAGAGGTAAGAGAGGGAATAGCTAACCAGGAACCACTGGAAGACTTTGAGATTACCAGCGGGAAGTAA
>WNGS01003121.1:100123-111229 GCA_020271785.1 Procambarus virginalis | reverse complement strand
GGAAGGTCCAGGATTATAGAGGCGATAACACAGATGTAAAAATAGTGTGTTGTTTGTTTATAAAAGTTGAGAGAATATGGGCAATGAACTAGAAAAACAGATAAATGACTTGTTGGAAGATGTGGACAAGTTACTGGGGGCGTGAGGCTCGCTTGTGGAGGGCGATGACCTCACTTGAGGCCAGACATCGCAGGGAGAGGCCGCGCTTCGTCGAGCTCCCGCCAGAAGGGACCCCTAGCGATATTATCTCCAAGAGAAGAGAAGGTGCAGACGTTCCAGCTGTTGAGTCGAGCTGAGGACGTGTGGTCTCAAGTCCTGGGACGGCGAGGAGAGAGTATTAAGCCGCCCAGTGACAGTTTTGTGGGCTGTGACAAGCGCCCTGGTCAGACGTTGTCAGAGGGAGAAGCGCCCTCGACCAGATAATCTGTGGTAAGCCCGATTTAAGCCAGTTCATAGTGTTTGCTTGTAGTTGGTCGTGTGCCCAGCGACAGTAGCGATGTTTATTTTCAATTAGAAATGTTTTGGTATGGCAGAAAGCCTAAAATAAGAGAGTGAAGTGGGAGGAGCGCTGAGCGACGTCCGTCTTCTCTGAGCGCTGGCGGGCAACTGAAGGAGCCCGGCTCCTGAGGGAGGAGGCCCCTCCCAGCGTGAGTGAGGCTCGCCCAGCGAGGTGGCGCATGGACTCGCCCACGGGGGAGTCCACTCTCATTAAATGTAGAGGACAGATAGAGATTGGAGACAAAGATGTTGTATGATTAATTTTGTTTATGTGTTAAAAGGGAAACAATTTATTGGAGTGCAAATGGGTTGCAGGTTTGTCTTTGGGGAAGAAGTTGCTGAGGACTTGGAAGCCAGCACAGAGGGAGTGGTTGATGAGACTCCAAGGCAGGGGAGGAGAGGACCCCGAGCTATGAAGAAGCAGTGAGGAGGAGTGTCACGTGCTTCTGCAGAGGTGGTGAAGTGCCACAGTTATTCGAGGAAACTTATGGTGCAGCAGCCAGGAGAGCTGTGGATGATCCTAATAGGAGTAGGGAGGCACCATAGTTGTTCAAGGAATCTTCATGGTAGCAGCCTGGAGGAGCTGCAGAGGATCCTGGTGTTTAAGCCCTGAGGAACCTGAAGTTGTCAGGGTAGTGAAATAGTTCTAAATGATCACTTGTATGGAGGTGAGAGTGTTTGTCATTAGCGTGAACGACGCAGTGAGAGGTGAGTGATCGTTTGCCATTTATGTGCCAAGAGGTGTATATTGAAGTTTAGAGTTACAGACGTAGGCAGGAGTACCTACAGATATATATGTATTCTAAGACTGATAGAATGGTCGATTGATTCGTTGTGTGGCACGGATCATTTATACTGATATATAATATGTATGTTATTGCTTTCAAATGCTGATTTGCCTTATATGTGTTTATAGGTATATATATATGTATACATTCTCTTGATGGTAGTGTAACATTATATTGTAAGACTTAATCTACTTGAGGAGGTTGATAATATTAGGTAATACCAAGAGATAGGATACCACTTAGCAAGCTGAGGATAGAGTTCTGATGGTGTTGGAGTGCAACCTGATTATAATAGTACAGAGTATAGGATTCATCATTATTATTATATGTATGCGTGTATTGTTATGTACTTCGTCCAGTAAATGTATTCAAATTTGCTGGTGTTTGCACTTGTCCCAGTGAGGCTTCCCAGGAAATAGTAAAGAGAGAGAGAGAGAGAGAGAGCAAGAAACAGGAACCACTGCTGTGGACAGGGTAAGACAGAAGTCTAGTAAGACAAGGGGATTGAGGAGGTCATATTCCATAAGGAGAGAGTGGGGAGTCACAGCGGCTCGAGTGGGTGTGTGCACGTGACAACAAGGCTGCGTGTTGGAGCCGCATCCCCTAAACGTGTGACGTTGAGCCCCTCTCCAAGGGCCAGAAGTGCCTAGTGTGATCTCTTAGTGAAATATGAGCATTTGTCGAGTTGTGGGTTGGGTGGTTCGTCAGCGGTAACACCACCAAATCCACCACCGCGACAAAATTGGGGGCCTGTGTCCGGGAGAGTGAACTGACACACCCACACCCTGTCCAAGAGTGGATTTGTACACCCTTGCTGAAATAGATAAACTGTGTGACCGCAGGTGTATATTCTCTCTCTTGGGAAGACTCACAGGACAAGATGGATAAGGTGCAAGCATTTGTGGAATCAGGCAAGCCTGAGGACTTGGAAGGTTGCACGAGGGATCAATTGAAACAAATAGCAGAAAAATGTGGCTTTAGGTTGAAAGCATCTAAAGTGGCTGGGATGAAGGATGAGATCCTTAGGCAGTTAAGAGCCAAAAGCGAAGCGGCAGAGCTAGGAGCCCAGAGAGGAGCTGAAAGTGGAAAGGAGGATGATGGGCTGGATGAAGTGAGATCCCAGGGATCGAGTAGGAGCAGCAAGAGTAGCCGCAGTAGCAGGAGTAGCCGGAATAGGAGCTTGGAGAGATTCCAGTTAGAGCTCCAGATGCAGCGAGAGGACAAGGAGAGACAGTTCCAGCTGGAAAAGATGAAATTAGAACTCCAGATGAAAAATGAAGCCGAGAAAGAAAAAGAGAAAACCAGGCTGGAAGTAGAAAAAGAGAAAACCAGGCTGGAAGTAGAAAAAGAGAAAACCAGGTAAGGGAACTGGAGTTGGACAGGAGAAAGAAAAAGAAAGGAGAAAGCAAGACTAGAGGTCGAAAAAGAGAGAACAAAACAAATGCAAATAGAAGCGAATAGAACCTTGGCTGAGCAAAGGATCGAACATGGGTTGCCAGAGAGCACCACCCAGGTATCACGCTCACCAGATGTTAGGGTTAGGGAGAAGGACATTCCCTTGTTTGTTCCAGAAGAGGCAGAGAGCTTTTTCGAGCACTTTGAGAAGGTGGCCAGCATCAAGGAATGGCCACAGGAGGAATGGGCCCAGCTGGTCCAGTTAAGATTGACCGGTGCAGCCAGGGAGGCTTACACCCAATTGTCTCTAGAAGAGTGCCAGGATTATGCCACAGTAAAGAGCAGCATATTGCGCTCGTTCCAGTTAACCCCAGAAGCTTATAGGAAGCGTTTCAGAGAGATGATCAAAGTTGGAGCATGTACGTTTGCTGAGACAGCAAGGGATCTGGAAAGACGATTCCAGAAGTGGATTGAAGCTGCTGGAGTTGGATCTTACGCTGACCTGAAGCAATTGATGGTCATGGAGAAGTTCTTGGAGATGATGCATCCCGAAACAAAGTTCAAGATCCAAGAAGCAGGGATAAAGGAGGTGAGAGATGCCGCAGATAGGGCGGACATGATTACGGAAGCATATAAGAGCTTGAGGGAGAACAGAGTGAAGAATGAGGTGAGACGCAGCAATGGCAGATCCAGTGGAGCCTGGGGAGGAAGAAATTACGAAAGACCCAGAAGAGTCTGGGGTGAGAAGAATTTTGATAAATGGGCAGATAAACGTAAGTACCCTAAAACTCAGAAGAGTAGGTCGCGCACTTCGTCTGAAAGTGAAGATGAAGGAGCTAAACGAGAAACAAATCATTATCCAGGAAATCAAGAGTCCAGTAAAGCCCCACAGAGTGCAAGTAGTGTACCTGGCCCGAGGAACTCTCATGCGAGTGGACAGAGTCAGAACCACTCTGGTACATATAGAAGATACTTTTCCCAGGTGCGATGTTACAACTGTAACGGATTGGGTCACGTGATGCGAGATTGTCGGCAGGGCAAGAGAATTGTGACCCTGGCCATGTGTGACCCCCGAAGTAAAATATAATGTGTTCCGAGACAAACCACAGATGGTGAACTTAGTGAACGAGAGGTATAGGCCGTTCATAAGTAAAGGTTGGATCAGTATAGGAGGCCAACCTGAGGTAGAAGTTGGTATCTTAAGAGATACCGGAGCTAATCAGAGCGTGATTGCGAGAAGCCTGATTGGGAATGATCGACGTTAGCTGGCAGGAGAAAGATGAAAGTATATGGGTTATTGTCTGAGAGTGACATGCCCGTTTGTACTGTCCAGCTAAGGTCGGAATATGTGTCGGCGGAGGTGATGTTGGGAGTGTGCCCCGACATACCTGTTCCAGGAGTCCAAATGATCCTGGGGAATGACTTGGGCGGGACAAAGGTGTTGCCAAGAGTCATAGCGGAGACTGTGCCAGAGGAGTGCCCAGAAGGCCACGGCACGGGTGGGACACCTGAGAGTGTGAACCTGACTGACATCCGAGGAGATGAGTCAGGAGACCGCCAAGCCATTGAGTACCCTGTCTCGGTAGTGATGAAGGCAGAGGTGGCCGACGAGGAAGACGCTGGAGAAGATGAGACAGTGTCTATTCAGCCGGTAGAAGATATCGACGTAGATATAGCGTGGCTGTTTGATGAAGGTCCAGCTCAGGAAGATGAAGTCTCGGTGAGGCCAAAAGTGAAGATGGCCCAGCCAAAGAAAAATCATGTGAAGAGAGCGAACCTGAGTAGACCCCAGCCTGCTGAAATTAAGGGTCGGAAGGTGAATGCAACTGTGCTGAGCAGAAGTGAGGAAGGATGTGGACATACTGAGGACGGGAGTAGAGCGTCAAGTGGTCCACGAGCACAGAGGCATTTGGATAGTAGAGTTAAGTTGTTTGAGATGTCAGGAGTTGACATGTTTCACAGAAAACGCGGAGGAGAGATAGTGAAGAAGAATAATAGCCGAGAAAATGGAAGGAGAAGAGACAGTATGTGTGGAGAGATGCTTACGAGCACTCTAGGAGAGGTAAAGCAACATGTACGATCGAGTGCTGTTGGATGTAGTACAGGGCTCGGAGAAACTTTAGGGAACAAAGAAGAGTTGAAGGAGAAGAAATGGAGTTGTATAGAGGCGAGAAGTGTGAGAAGAGGATGATGATACAAGCATGGAGGAGTAGAAGAAAGCCGAGGACTCGATGGAAGTCAAACAGGATGAGGTCTCGGATAAATGAGGAGACGAAAGGGAGGATCGTCGGTGAAGACGAGGGAGTGAAGTATGATGGCAGGAGACGAAAGTATAATGGCAGTATATGGAAGTGTGAAGACGACAGAGGAGGTACAGACAGTAGATGTCTGACTCTGACGTGAAGAGAAGAAGACAAGGAAACGGAGGGTGGAAACAATAAGTAGAGTTGACCGATGGAGTGCAGGCGTCCAAGGAGGACAGCCTAGCCAAGAGGTGTCAGGGAAGTCAAATCGTTTGTGAGAAGATCATGTTTCGGGCGAGTTGTGAGCCAGATGTTGCAAGGTGCAATGAAGTAGTTGTAGACTCTGAAGAGTACGTAAGCGGATCAACCGGTCGAACCAATCGGTTGGAGAACGAGACAGTGTGGTGGCGGATGTATTATCCCGAGCTTTGCCACTGGAATAACTCTCAAAAATAAGGGGAGGGGAGTGTTATGATCTCAGCCTGCAGGAGAAACGAGTCTCACCCTTTGAGAGTTATTCAGCAAGCCTGACCTAACTGGAAGGTCCAGGAATTATAGAGGCGATAACACAGATGTAAAATAGTGTGTTGAATTTATATAAAAGTTTGAGATTATGGGCAATGAACTAGAAAACAGATAAATGACTTGTTGGAAGATGTGGACAAGTTACTGGGGGCGTGAGGCTCGCTTGTGGAGGGCGATGACCTCACTTGAGGCCAGACATCGCAGGGGAGAGGCCGCGCTTCGTCGAGCTCCCGCCAGAAGGGACCCCTAGCGATATTATCTCCAAGAGAAGAGAAGGTGCAGACGTTCCAGCTGTTGAGTCGAGCTGAGGACGTGTGGTCTCAAGTCCTGGACGGCGAGGAGAGAGTATTAAGCCGCCCAGTGACAGTTTTGTGGGCTGTGACAAGCGCCCTGGTCAGACGTTGTCAGAGGGAGAAGCGCCCTCGACCAGATAATCTGTGGTAAGCCCGATTTAAGCCAGTTCATAGTGTTTGCTTGTAGTTGGTCGTGTGCCCAGCGACAGTAGCGATGTTTATTTTCAAATTAGAAATGTTTTGGTATGGCAGAAAGCCTAAAATAAGAGAGTGAAGTGGGAGGAGCGCTGAGCGACGTCCGTCTTCTCTGAGCGCTGGCGGGCAACTGAAGGAGCCCGGCTCCTGAGGGAGGAGGCCCCTCCCAGCGTGAGTGAGGCTCGCCCAGCGAGGTGGCGCATGGACTCGCCCACGGGGGAGTCCACTCTCATTAAATGTAGAGGACAGATAGAGATTGGAGACAAAGATGTTGTATGATTAATTTTGTTTATGTGTTAAAAAGGGAAACAATTTATTGGAGTGCAAATGGGTTGCAGGTTTGTCCTTTGGGGAAGAAGTTGCTGAGGACTTGGAAGCCAGCACAGAGGGAGTGGTTGATGAGACTCCAAGGCAGGGGAGGAGAGGACCCCGAGCTATGAAGAAGCAGTGAGGAGGAGTGTCACGTGCTTCTGCAGAGGTGGTGAAGTGCCACAGTTATTCGAGGAAACTTATGGTGCAGCAGCCAGGAGAGCTGTGGATGACCCTAATAGGAGTAGGGAGGCACCATAGTTGTTCAAGGAATCTTCATGGTAGCAGCCTGGAGGAGCTGCAGAGGATCCTGGTGTTTAAGCTCTGAGGAACCTGAAGTTGTCAGGGCAGTGAAATAGATTCTAAATGATCACTTGTATGGAGGTGAGAGTGTTTGTCATTAGCGTGAACGACGCAGTGAGAGGTGAGTGATCGTTTGCTATTTATGTGCCAAGAGGTGTATATTGAAGTTTAGAGTTACAGACGTAGGCAGGAGTACCTACAGATATATATGTATTCTAAGACTGATAGAATGGTCGATTGATTCGTTGTGTGGCACGGATCATTTATACTGATATATATATATGTATGTTATTGCTTTCAAATGCTGATTTGCCTTATATGTGTTTATAGGTATATATATATGTATACATTCTCTTGATGGTAGTGTAACATTATATTGTAAGACTTAATCTACTTGAGGAGGTTGATATATTAGGTAATACCAAGAGATAGGATACCACTTAGCAAGCTGAGGATAGTTCTGATGGTGTTGGAGTGCAACCTGATTATAATAGTACAGAGTATAGGATTCTTCATTATTATTATATGTATGCGTGTATTGTTATGTACTTCGTCCAGTAAATGTATTCAAATTTGCTGGTGTTTGCACTTGTCCCAGTGAGGCTTCCCAGGAAATAGTAAAGAAGGAGAGAGAGAGAGAGCAAGAAACAGGAACCACTGCTGTGGACAGGGTAAGACAGAAGTCTAGTAAGACAAGGCAGGGGATTGAGGAGGTCATATTCCATAAGGAGAGAGTGGGGAGTCACAGCGGCTCGAGTGGGTGTGTGCACGTGACAACAAGGCTGCGTGTTGGAGCCGCATCCCCTAAACGTGTGACGTTGAGCCCCCTCTCCAAGGGCCACAAGTGCCTAGTGTGATCTCTTAGTGAAATATGAGCATTTGTCGAGTTGTGGGTTGGGTGGTTCGTCAGCGGTAGCACCACCAAAATCCACCACCGCGACAATAGTCAAGATACAACAACACTAATACACCGCTCTCATGTACTAATGATAAAATTCCTGTTGTCCGGGACAGGAAGCCTGTATGGGTACTTAGGCTCGTCCTGAGGTCCTCCTCTTGGTCAACTCCCGACCTCTTCCAGGATGCAATCCACAAAAGTTGCCCAACTCTCAGATACCAATAAACAACTAAGTAACCATAGGCATCATGTGAAAGGAAACATGCCCAACCACTTCTGTCCTGCCCAGGGATCGAATCCAGGATCCTTGACTGGAAATTGAGGACATGAACCACTGTACTATATATTTTGTTCTATTATACTGAAACGTTCCATACAGTCCTAATATTTTATATAACTATAATTTTTAAGCCCCAAAAGTTTTATCTTTCTGGGTGAGCTTCCCTCTGTGACTCCCTGGGCCAGCCACCGCTTGCTGAAGGAGTCACCAAGGGTGACCCACCATGCCCAGCCACCGCTTGCTGAAGGAGTCACCAAGGGTGACCCATCATGCCCAGCCACCGCTTGCTGAAGGAGTCACCAAGGGTGACCCACCATGCCCAGCCACCGCTTGCTGAAGGAGTCCCCAAGGGTGACTCACCATGCCCAGCCACCGCTTGCTGAAGGAGTCACTAAGGGTGACCCACCATGCCCAGCCACCGCTTGCTGAAGGAGTCACCAAGGGTGACCCATCATGCCCAGCCACCGCTTGCTGAAGGAGTCACCAAGGGTGACCCACCATGCCAGCCTCCGCTTGCTGAAGGAGTCACCAAGGGTGACCCATCATGCCCAGCCACCGCTTGCTGAAGGGGTCACCAAGGGTGACCCACCATGCCCAGCCACCGCTTGCTGAAGGAGCCACCAAGGGTGACCCACCATGCCCAGCCACCGCTTGCTGAAGGAGCCACCAAGGGTGACCCACCATGCCCAGCCACCGCTTGCTGAAGGAGTCACCAAGGGTGACCCACCATGCCCAGCCACCGCTTGCTGAAGGAGTCACCAAGGCTGACCCACCATGCCCAGCCACCGCTTGCTGAAGGAGCCACCAAGGGTGACCCACCATGCCCAGCCACCGCTTGCTGAAGGAGTCACCAAGGGTGACCCACCATGCCCAGCCACCGCTTGCTGAAGGAGTCACCAAGGGTGACCCACCATGCCCAGCCAACGCTTGCTGAAGGAGTCACCAAGGGTGACCCACCATGCCCAGCCACCGCTTGCTGAAGGAGTCACCAAGGGTGACTCACCATGCCCAGCCACCGCTTGCTGAAGGGGTCACCAAGGGTGACCCACCATGCCCAGCCACCGCTTGCTGAAGGAGTCCCCAAGGGTGACTCACCATGCCCAGCCACCGCTTGCTGAAGGGGTCACCAAGGGTGACTCAACATGCCCAGCCACTTGGACTGATTGGTAAAGTAACAGCGTCGCTTCTTGCAGGTCAGTGTTCAATCCCCGATGTGCCAAGTAGTTGGGCATCGTTCCGTCAGTCCATCCTCCAGTCCCAGCTCCTATCCTGTCCTCGTATCTCTTCCATGTGTTATATACAGTAGTTGTAGTGGCTTAGTATTTTCTCGTAATTCCCCTTCCTCTCCACCAGAAAGAGGCATTCATTACATTAAGCACTAGATTTTAAGGAAAATGACTTTTAAACCCATGAAAATGAGAAACAGGGTAATGGTGATGGTTTTGAAAGCTAATGAATGCTTACGATCGCTTTCTTCCTGAGGTGTGGCATCAATCGCCTGCCAGCCTCCGTAGCCCGGTGGAAGGTCATTTCGGGTCATCCACACATCATTCCACACATGGAAATTCCAAATGGAATCATAATTATCCCCATTAGGTCCACCTTTAATCTTTTTTCCCTTTTTGTTAAAGAACTGGTCAATAGTGAGGGAAGAATTGGTGTCATGAGCAGAAACAAAGTTGGTGACGGACCGGCAAGGGATTCCCAAAGCTCTACAAACTGTGGATATAAAACTGAGAATGAGTTGTGCATCAATTGTTACCCTAATGAATTAAAAACTTGATTAACAAAAATTTGTTTGTTCCTAAAATGCTGTTCATAACTAGTAGCTTTACTGTACCTAATAAAAAATCACTAACATGGTCCTTTGGATATTTTGTGAATACAATATATTTATGTTTATACACAATATTGAATTTATAGTAAAGACACAGCATGCCAAATTATATCACAATATTCATGGTCTATATTGTGTAAATTATAAAAATACAAAGATATTAAACTTTTGTAACAGTAGTCTTACTTGTAGTAACAACAGCAGAAAAGACCCAGCATTGTCCATATTTAACAGGCTTATATCCATTTTTCACAAACTCTTCTAAGATTCTAACACTTCCAGTCCATTCGAGTGGGCTCGTACTTCCCTTCCCATTGTCCATGTAAAATTCCTTCCTCATCATAGTCGTTAACCTAAAACAATCATATAAATTAAAGTATTCTAACCTTCAATGATTGAATTTTCAATTATATCTTTCATAAAAGATAAGTGAATTATAACATTTTTAATGACACATTCAGAGTGTTGTATGAAAAGTACTTACTCCTGCAGAAATCCCTCGCACAACCTGGACTGGGTTGCCACGTTCAGCATCGGCAACACGACTCAGTTCCAGGATGTAGACGGCAACAGGAAGAACCACGTCATCAAACTGACCATATGCCCACGGACGTCCTCGGGACCTTTTATAACCACCTATGTACACTTTACCCTTGTCGTTCAGCACATACTCCCTTCTTTGTTTCATCATCAAGATATACAGCATCATCTGAAAGTTATTTACATATACTGTACAATATTTTGTTAAAATACCAATATATATAAACATGAAATATATTATAAAGAAATAGAAAACAATAAAAAAAAATATGCATTCAAAACTTGATTAAATTTTATCTGTTAATATGACAGCCAAAATACAAAAAAATATATGTAAACATATTGCAAACAAACACATACTGTACATAGTTTAGTTTATCAGGTCTGGTGCGTGAAAATAATTAATTCTCCAATCTCACATACTGTAGATGCTGTATTAGGAATTCCCATACAGTATTTAACAATGATTAAAACACTGACAGTACAATATTAATTATTCCAGATACTATACAATATAGTATATGTACCCTATATCTATTAAACAGCCATAATATACAGCTGAAAACCCATTGATATCATGATATTTGTTTGTAACTTTGATCTGTCCAGGTCTATGAATATTGTGTATGCAAACCTTTGCACCAAGGATTGAAGAGAATAAAGCAATCAGTATCATCACTGTAGAGGCTCATTGCTCGGCCTTGGCTCAAGTCCTTCAGGCCACAACGAATATCCAAGTGCCATATGCCTACCATGGCATCTGCTGGAATGTTGACCTTGAACACAAGACATGTCTAAATGATTACCTTACCAGGGACTGCAATATTTAAATAAAATCTTAGAGTCAATTTAATTCACACTGTCATAGGAGAGGAACACTGTAGTTATGTGCACAAACATTTTTGTTCTTTCCAGGGTACCTAGAATTCTTGATTGTAGGTCGAGGATGTAGACCAATGTATTATATGAACTATGTGAACAAGAGAGAGAGAGAGAGAGAGA
>WNGS01003121.1:84293-98181 GCA_020271785.1 Procambarus virginalis | reverse complement strand
TTTACCTTAATCTGCAGCCTGGGCTTCTCTATCTGGAAGTCATCCTCCTCAGTCCATGTCTGACCAGTCTCTTGCACATGGCAGATAGTATAAATTTTTTACCATACACTGTTTCTACCAACTTCTTCCAGTACTCATTATATCCCACAGTCAATATCACATCCTGTATATTTATGTTATTAATTAATATAATTAAGTGTTACATAGTCTTCCCAACTGGGTCTTTTGATAATTACATACTGTACTGAATTTTTTCATTAATAAAGCAAATCAAAATCAAAGATTCTTGACAACCAAATGACATATACTGTACCTGTGTTCCTTGAGGCTGCAGAACAAAGGTTCCCTCAGCTTTCTTAATGAAGAAACATTTACACCAGTGTAATAAGTGGACTGGGCAGAGAGATATGCAGTGACTTTTCTTGTCGAATCAGAATCATTGCGGATCATAACCTGTCACGATAAATTTATTAAATTTTATTAAGCCTATATACACAGGTTTACACACCCCCCCTTTAGCATTCATACCTTGGCCTCCCTTATGAGCCCATTCATGTATATATAGATTATTCAGTATGCCGTCAAACTGGCATTAATATCAAATTAGTCAGACACTCATTTATATCATCAACACTTTCATATGCACAGCTTCTATATACATTTCAACTTTTCACACTATTTACCACAACTTTTACATGCCCATCAGTCTCCTATTCCTTCCCTGTTAACTCTGTGATATTGTTTTTTAGAACTCCATAATACTGTCACTATCAACTGAATACACACAAATAAAATTAATTGGCTGAAATTTTAATACGAAAATAAACTTTCAGTAAATTGCTATTGAAAGTAGTAATTAGTAAATTGATCATTAAGAAATTTAAGCAAAAAATTCTAATGTACAGCTTATGAATATCTTACCTTGACCTGGAATTGGTCACCAATTGAGATTTTGTCAATCTCTATCAAATCAAAGAAAACATCCTCTTTTATATCCTTCTTATAGCATAGTATTGCTGAGCTGTGGTTGATCCACGTATAGCATTGTAGATGGCAGACGCTCTGCCTTAGTGCCTTCTTTATTCTTGTAATCACTTATATATCTTCTTGGTCCTTGTCCCCATAATCGTCCTCCACACCAGGACACTTGGTCAGGATCTGTAGTAAATATCATTTTCTATTGGTCTTAATATTTCATCACATTCCGTTATTTACATAATTAAGTACTTTATACCAGAAAGGAAGATGTAACAAAAGGTTTGTTTTGGTAATACTGTACTGAATTATATACTCATTATGATCGAATGGAATGAAAAATAACTAAAGAATTTTGGTGGAATGCACTCACACTGTCAGAGGACAACAAGTTTTGGGGGATTTTTTTTAATATTTAAGAGAGCAAGTACTATATCAGGGCATGTGTAAAAGTGTTTGCTATTTTCACTAATACATTAAAATCTGCAAATAATAGAAGTAAAAGCATGACACAAAAATAGCAAAGAATGGACAATTTCAGAATGTGGAATGAGATATTAAATTTGTTTTAAGCAAGAATACACAGTACACTGATCTCTCTATTAACCAAACTGCTTTAACTGAATCTCTAATTTAGTTTCCATAAATTTTGGGCTGGATGAATCTTAGCATGCACAAACACAGTATGGTGGATACAGGGATTGGTTGGATGATAAACCGCAGGCATCCTGATCCCGTTGTGGCAGATAGGGAGATAGTGGCCTTGGGTAAATATGTGATGCTGTTTGGTATGTCAGAGATATACTGTTTAGCGAATGCATTGGTGTCTTTCCGAGAATCTAACTTTTCCTTATGTTTCCTATTAATTGCATACAAATTTTCTAAAGCTGCAATATAAAATTTTTGTACAACTGGAACACAATACAACTTCTGACTCTGACTGGAAAACATTGTTAACAATGTTAACATTAGCATTAAAAATAATTGAAAGTTCCTTAGTCTATATGTAGACAAGAGACTAAGCTTAGCACCCACATGCAACACAGCCAAAAAAAAGTCTCAAAAACAGTTGGTATACTCTCTAAAATTAGATATTATGTTCCCTACTCTGCTCTTCCCTTCACTATACTACTTGCTAATCTATCCCCCTCTGTGGTGTTGCCTTGTTGTGGTGAGGGGCTCACGTACACCTCCCTGGGACTGGTGAGCGTTGCTTACGCCCCCCTCTCCTGCTCCTCTTTGCGTGTTGTACGTGCAGAAGGGCACCATGTAGGGTCTTTGTGAGTCACCGGACCGCCTGCTGGAGGCATCGCCCATGAAGGGCTGCCCTAAGTGGATGGCAGGGCGATCAGGCCGGGCGAGAGGGAGAATGAGGTCTTTGTACTAGTGTGGGAGAATGGACGAAGCATTAGGACTCCCCTGTTAAAAAGGGGGAGCTCCGCTGGGAACGACGCACCCTTCCTGCACTGGCCCACACTCGGCCTCCCTGGCTGCCCTGGTAGGTGGTATCCCTTGGTTCCAGGGCCCCTGACTTTTTAAATGATTGATATATGGAAACCGAAACGACCTCCTTTACCCAGGCTTATGGGTGGGCGACCAGCTCCTAAGTTGGACTGTGATGGAAGACCAGGGTCTGTAGACCCCTCTACATTGGGTATAGACCAGACTCTCTCTCCGCTCCCCTCCCTCCTCTGTGGTAGGGTCGAGCCCCAAGTCCCCGCTGGTGACCACCTCGTCCCCTGGCAGCTCCGTCTCTCATTGTGACTACTGCGCCTTATAACCCCTCTCTCTCTGGGGGTTCTCAACGCCGTCCCCTCCCCGCTGCACTTGCATGATCCCTTCCCATACTAATACGTACCGTGCCTTGTTTGGTCCTGCTAAGTGGGCTAAATACTTTGATCTCAACATCTGGATTCAACACCTCCTTACGATTTCTCCCTCCATAAATGACTTGTTGATTCGGTAGATGCCTCTGTTACTTTTAACCCCACCCGTCTCGGTACACGTGTCGTCACTTCTCCTCAGGATGCAGCTACCTACTTAGACGCATTGTCCAACATTGGGGAGACCCCTGTTCGGGTCTCCAATCACGCTCGGTTAAATGTCAGTGTTTGGCACTGTTCTCCCGCACAATGTTGCAACTGGTGTTAGGAACTTAACAGACTGCCACGAGAATATTAATTAAACATATCCTCAAAGTCCAAGGCCATTCTGTCCTCCAGGTGGACACGTTCACTCGACCCCCTCGTGGTCGTCGTCATCAGCCCCTTTGAGTTGTGAAAATCACCTTTGATGGTAGGACTCTTCCACCTTCTATAATTCTTGCTGGTGCCAGATGCTCCGTTCAGGAGTACATTCTCTCTCCTAGACTTTGCAATAATTGCTGGAAGTTCGATCATGGTGCCTTCAAATGCACAAGTACTGTCTCTATGCCCCGTAGGTGGGGATGAAGATCATTCTAAGACAGAGTGCTCTTCTCCCCAGGCTCGCTGCCTCAATTGCAGTGAGGCCCACTCTACCTTCTCACCCGCTTGTATACACTACAAACTTGACGAAGCCGTCCTCAAATTGAAACACTGGGATCGTTTGTCTTTTCCTGAAGCGAGACGCCAAGTCGACCATCTCAATCCTTTCACTGGCGTATTTTATGCTTGCGTGTTGCATTCTACCTCTCTTCGTCCTTCCCACCTTACTCAGTCTCACAACCGTTTCCAGGCCTTAGACCCGGACATGCCCACCACCTACTCCCCTATTCCTTTACGTTCTGTCCCGGGGGGGTCCCCTCCTGGTTCTCCATCTGGAGTTTCCGCCCCTTCCTACCATGTCTCCTGTGTCTTCTTTTCCATCTCTCCCCGATCCTTCTTCCCCGCTCTCCACCCCCCCCACCTCAGTCTCTTGGGCCTCCATGCCTCCTATCTGTCCAGGTTGTTGTCCATCATCCTCCCAGCAATCTTCGTGTTGTTCGCTCCCGTTCTTCTTCTGTCGAGACAATTGAGTCTGTCACCCAGTACGTTGTTGCTGGCACACCTTTCACTTTGAATCAGAAACGTAAGCCTGGCTCCTCTCCTTTCTCTTCCTCGGCGGATATGAAGGCATCGCTTTCTTCCCCGCCCCCTCACCTCTGACTCTATCGCTACGTCCCCCTCCCATTTCGGTGGTTGGGCCCCCCTGTCCCAGCTATGGAGGTTTCTTTAGCCCTCGATTCCCTCTCAGTTGCTGCCCTTGCCGAGGTGCGCTCCCCGGTTTCTGACTCCTCCTGCTGTCCTTGACAGCAGGTTGGAGGGTAGTCTTGGTTGTCTTCTCCTCCTCCTCTGGATCCCGTCCATCCACCTCTGGTCTGTCCTCCCGCTCCCTCCACTCCATCCTACTAAGTTTACCCATGCCTCCTAACCCTGATCCTGGGCTTATTTAATGTGCTGTGAACTTCTTTACCTTTGTTTCTTTATTGTTCTCTGTTGCTGTCCTTTCTCTTTTTGACAATGTCTCTTCTTCAATGGAATATTCGTGGATTTTATGTGAACTTCTGATTACACAGTTTCCACCACTTTTTGTAGGTCGCCAGGAGCCGACACTTTGTGCTCGTCCTGGTCACTTTCGTGATTATTCCATTTTCTCCTCCCCCCCCCCAGCTTTTGCTGGGGCCATAACTCTACTGCTCTCTTGATTGATACTGATATTACCTTCGTCCCCCTACTTTTTCAATTGCTCATCCAATGTTCTGCAGCCCGTTTTTTTTGTTAGTAAATGTTATATGGTTTGTCTCACTTATCTCCCCCCAAATGTCTCGCTTTCTCTTCTTGATCATAAGCTCCTACTGGACTCCTTGCCAGAGACTGTGCTCCTGTTAGGTGATTTCAACTGTCGACATTCCCTCTGGGGTGATGCTCTGACAAACACCGAGGCCGCCTTCTCGAACCATTCGTCCTCTCTTCTTCCCTGTCTCTTCTGAATTCTGGTGAACCCACTCATGTGGACTCTCTAACTCGCACCCTTTCCTCTCTTGATCTTTCTCTTTGCTCGTCGTCTCTTTACTTAGATTTCACATAGCGGGTTCTTGGTGACCTCCATAACAGTGACTATTTCCCCAGCCTTGTTACCTTTTTCTCTTTTCACCCACCCCTCTCCTTCCCTAGGTGGCAGTTTGCCAACGCTGACTGGAACCTATTCACCCTTCGTGCTACTCTCTCTGACCTCTCCACTCTGCCTTTCCCTCGCGCCTTCCTCCTTTTTCATGATACCGTCTTCGACGCCGCCCTCAGCTCTATTCCTCGCTCTACCTCCCGGAGCACGTGGAAGTGCGTTCCCTGGTGGAATGTGGACTGTGCTCGGGATGAATGTCAGCTGTAAGCGTACAGCCTGGATGAAACACCGACGCCGGCAGATGGCTGATTCTTTTATTTTGTTTCGGAAGGCAAGTGCAGAGGCCAGTAGGACAATGTGTACAGTTAAACGTGAGAGTTGGAAATCTGATGTCTCCACCATCCGATACTCCTCTGCCGCAGATTTGGAAGAAAATCTGCAAGATAGAGGATAAGTTTGTCCCAGATGTCTCGCCGGTCCTTCACCTCCGTGGTACTCTTGTGGTGTACCCAGTGATGGTCGCGACCGAACTGGGTACTCACTTTTCGATTGTTAGCTCCGGTTCTCATCTTCCTCAATCATTAATTCTTCGTAAGCCCGTTCTTGAATCTCATTCCTTGGATTTCTGCACTCATCTCCTACTTCACCATAACAATCCCTTTCTCTCTCTGATCTTTAGTCTGCTTAGGCCCTATGCGGTTCTTCGTCAGCGGGCCCAGATGACATTCATTATGAGATGCTTCGCCATCTCCCTCCTTGCGCATCTCAGTATTTACTGAATCTGTATAACCAGGTCTGGGAGTCATCGTCGGTCCCTGAGGACTGGCTCGATGCCGTTATATTCCCTATTCGGAAACTGGGGTCTCTCGGGACATCCCCCAAGAACTTCCGCCCTAATACACTCACGAGTTGTGTCTGCAAACTCTTTGAACGTATGGTCAGTGTTCGTCTGATGTGGTTCTTGGAACACTATCACCACCTCTCCCGTTCTCCATTTGGTTTTCGCAAGTGCAGCAATGATTGATTGTTGCCGCCGAAGGCGGCTAGTTTATTGTGCACCCCATACTCATCCTGTGAGCGGTAGCGCAAAAGCATTACAGAGGGCACAAAAGGTCTTTATCAGACCTCATCTTAGATTATTACATTAACAATTACATCTATCATTTACATCTTATAGTTACAATGTCAGCTAGTTACAGAGTAAGTGCTATTTCAAGCGCTACATATTTACAGTAAGTCATCATACATTAATGGTAGGTCTTATCGCTAATACATAGTAGTTTGACCAATGGGGATATTACAGAGTCGTAGGGGAGCTTCTGTTTATTATTAGTCCGCACAGTACACTACTTGTTTCTGAATCTCATATGTCGTTTATCTACTGGAAGCGAAATGTGGATACAGTGCAAGGATTTCAGGTAATTTATCCATGGTAATAAGATAGGTTGCCATATCATACAGAGTGAGCTTAGATTTATCTCTAAATGGCTCAATTTTACTACAATCCAAGATATAGTGCAAGTGCAGCAATACAACTGATGTCCTGGTGAATTTGGAGGTCTATATTTGTACTGCTTTTGCTGCAAAGACCTCCGTTGTTGCTGTTCTTTTTGCTTCGAAAAGACTTACGACACTACCTGGAGATACCATATTCTGTCCCAACTTCGTTCTTTTGGTCTTCGTGGTAATCTCCCTCTCTTCCTCCAAAGCTTCCTCTCTCGTCGTTCCTTTAGAGTGAGGCTTGGTGCCACTCTCTCTGCCTCTTTTTGGCAAAACGTAGGTGTAACCCAAGGTCGGGTTCTGAGCACTACACATTTTCTTGTTGCCCTCAACGGTCTTCTTTCCTCCCTTCCTTCTGGCATCTTTTCCATTCTCTATGTCGACGATCTTACCCTTTGCTGTCGAGGTGATGATTCTCTTCTCCTTCAACGACGGCTTCAACTTGCGATTGATGCCGTGTCGTCTTGACCACGAATCATGTCTTCAAGTTCTCTGCAACTAAGATTTATGCTATGACTTACTCGGAATCAAGTCGTTCTTTGTCCCTCTTTGTCGCTTTATGGTCATCCCCTGTATACACAGATTCCGCTAAACTTTTGGGGTAAAGTTTAAACTAAACTTTCCGCTAATCTTTGACACTTGCTTGTCTTGGTCGCCCCATACCTCTTACCTCCAAGTTGAATGTTCTAAGGCCCTTAATCTACTTAAGGTTTTGTCCCATACTTCTTGGGGAGCGGATAGGCGCATGCTCTTCTCTTTACATTCCTCTCTTGTACTGTCTAAACTCGATTATGGTTGCCCTGCTTACTAGTCTGCTTCTCCTGCTACTCTTCGCCATCTTGATGCTTTGCCGCATACTGGGTTGTGCCTCAGCTCTAGTGTCTTTCGTTCGACTCCCACCCTCAGCTTGTATGTTAACACTGGCTTCCTAACTCTCTGTTACAAACCGAAGTTCATCGTCAGAGCACGGAGCAGTGACGTCAACGCCATCTGTGAGTCTGCTCCCGAAACCCCCACGAAATGGACGACGCCCATCTAGTGGTGGCAGGAATATGCCAGCTCGACATGCTAGACTCTTGTCCTGGTAGCTCGTGAGGTAGCTATTGCTGACCTCTGGTGAGGTGGTGCTCAGAACATCAGCGCCATCTATTGAGCTAGAAGCTGTACGTTTGTGTATAAGCCAGTAAGTGATGTTTCCTAGTGGTTCCCATGTAGTGTCCCAGTACTGATGACATGTCTGCTTTCACAGAGTCAACATAGGGCTGCTGTGATGTAGGAAGAGTCAGTCTACCCAAGGCAGCCAAGGTCTCTTCACCAGTCTGCTTTGCAGAAGCAGTGAGCCGCCACTGGACGAGAACTGTAGAATGTCCAACTGTGTGCCTGAGGAGTGGCAGTGACGGGATTCGCCGTACCCGGGCTTGCTGGTGGAAGAGACGGCCGACTGTGGTGCCGAACGAGGAGAGTAACCAACGAGTTACACGAGGCTCCTGCCTAGGGCTCGCAACCCTAGTATTCACTCGTGAAGTGGCCTAACAGCGTGAGGCTGATTGGTACCTGCCAGTTACAGGCTGGACTGTGGTTGTGGGCCTTCACGACGTGGCACCCAGTGGAATTGTGATTTGGCTGGCCTGTGGCCAGGGTAGACTCATCGTGGTTTCCTGGTACCTGCAGAGGGTAATGCCGCGGAATAGGAAACCAGGCAAGACTGCACGGAGTGAGCTTCGCCAAGTGTTCAGCGTCTTCAGAGTGAGACGATGATGTACATTGTGTAGTGATATTTCCCGTTTATGACTTTTATCTATCTATGGTGGTGGGAAAACTAATTATACATGGTATAAAGTGACGAACTTGTGTGTTTAATGTACCTCCCCTTTTCATTTTACTTGCATTACTGAGCTCAACCCTTGAAAGCCTCTACTAACTTGGGGCCCGATACCCAAACTCTAATACCATCAGAAAAGAACCCGGTTGCATCGCATAAGTGCCATAACACTCTCCAGGACCGCCATGATCGCTACCGTCTTCGCGACCTTGCACGGTCCTTACGACGTTCTTACTCTCGCCTCTGTCGTGCTTTGACTTTTACCCCTCTTGTGGTCTCTGTTCCCCTTTACCTCCCTCTTTCTGTCCGGTTGTCTCGCCTGCAAAATTCTCTTTCGGTTAGTATTACCAATATTTCTCCTCGTGTTGTTCCGTCCTTGCCCTAAGCTTTTACCCCTCCTGCAGTTCTGAAATGCCTTTTCTTTGAACACTTTTCTTCACACTCCCGCTCCATTTCCATCTTCATCGATGGGTCTAGGTCTGTTGACGGTGTAGGTTACTCTGTTGATTTTCCTGACCACACCTATATGTGTCACCTGCGTCCGGAGAAGAGCATCTTCACGGCAGAAATTTATGCTATTCTCTATGCTCTTCGTTTACTGCTTTCGCGCTGTCAATCCTCCTTTTTGGTTCTAGTTGACTCTCGCAGTGCCCTCATGGCTCTGGAGTCCTTTAATCCAGACCATCCGATGGGGGCTGAGATTCAACATTTGGTTGTTTCGTATCTCCAGTAGATTTAAGACAGTAGAGTTTTGCTGAGTTCCCAGCCATATTGGTGTCTCTTTAAATGAGCGTGCGGACGCTGCCACTAAGGAAGTTATCCGCCCTTGTCCCATCTCCCATAAAGGTATTCCTTTTCTGACTTTTACTCGATATTCATTTCTCCATTCTTGCCCATTGGCATACTCTTAAGAGTAGTGTATCCCTGTGGCCTTCCTCCTGCCACCATAACCAGTGATGGGAAACGGCTTTGTCAAGGTTGTGAATTGGCCATACGAGCTTAACTCACGGACACTTAATCGGAGCGCCGCTCTGTTCCTTATTGTCCAAATTGCATTGTCCCTCTTACAGTCATGCATATCCTTGTTGAATGTCCTGACTTCCAGAACGAGCGTGTGTTTTGCTTTCTGACCGTCCCTCGCGGTCACTTGTCCCTCGATAGAATTCTTTTTGAATCGGATACTTTTGATCTTGTTTTCCCTATGCGTTTCTGTTCTCATATTGGCATCCTTAGCGCCGTGTGATTATTCCGCACATTTGATGGTGCTAAAACCTTCCCGCTTTGGTGCCCTCTTTTGATAATTACTTACATACTTGCTAATCTATCCTTATCTAACATAGGGTATCTGTGCATGGGGTTCATTCAAGGAAAATTACCTCAATCACATCATCACCTACCAAAATTCTGCTGTTAGAACTATATCAAACTCTACAGGCACACACAGCCCCTCTGTTTAAATCCCTAAACGTGCATAATATCCCTATACACTCACTTCACACATTTGGAACGCTAAGCTTACCTGACGACCAATGTGGTACTGGTTTGTTCCCATATATTTCCATCCCCAGTCACTGGTTGGGTCCTCATCCCAATGAATTACATCAGCATTTACTTCAGCAAACAGAAATTGGGTATCGTAATTCAGACCAATGTCACCTCGTCTAATGGCCTGTAACGAAACTGGACCACACTGCATCTTGTCTGGAAAAAAATATATATTGTTTATTTTTAATATTTTCAAGTACACCTTGTGCATGGTTATTAATTTTACTGGTAATATTAACATTGGTCCTACATGGAACCTTTTCTCCATAACAGAAAATGATATATTGTACACATTACCTAGCTTGGTCTAAATTAACAACAATTATGTTTACAGACAGCATTGACAGTTAACATACTTGTTCTAAACAATAACTTACTACACATATAATCCAGTACTACATTTGAAAACGAATCTGCCAACTGAATCTGCTAAGAATAAATGTCCGGACTGAAAACAAAATTTGCGAACGGTAACAGTTAAACGCGTACTACTATTAATAACTGCGTTGTCAAAACTTAATTTAATATAAATATTTTATATATTTAATCTCCTCATTTTAAAATTATGTACTATGAACTGTTGTAAAGTTTACAGTTTTTAAATATCGTGCAATAATTGTTATTTTCTAATTCTTATTCTCTCCATTAATCATTAATGTTATATTGCCTCAATTAGTTTAAGAATTGCCCCATTAAGTCTGCATACAGTATTGTTTTACAAATTTGTTTGTTGTACCCAAAACACTCTGTATTAATAGCTTTAGGCAATACTTTTGTTACTTTTGGATCCTCCACTGTCTTGTATCATTTTTGTGTATGTACTCTTGCCTAAACCGCAAAAGCCATACTCATGCTTTCTGTTCCCGAGAGTGTATTTTGCATATACCCTATAGTCAAGATAAAACAACAACACTAATACACCGCTCTCATGTACTAACGATAAAATTCCTGTTGTCCGGGACAGGAAGCCTGTATGGGTACTTAGGCTCGTCCTGAGGTCCTCCTCTTGGTCAACTCCCGACCTCTTCCAGGATGCAATCCACAAAAGTTGCCCAACTCTCAGATACCAATAAACAACTAAGTAACCATAGGCATCATGTGAAAGGAAACATGCCCAGCCACTTCTGTCCTGCCCAGGGATCGAATCCAGGATCCTTGACTGGAAATTGAGGACATGAACCACTGTACTATATATTTTGTTCTATTATACTGAAACATTCCATACAGTCCTAATATTTTGTATAACTATAATTTTTAAGCCCCAAAAGTTTTATCTTTTCTGGGTGAGCTTCCCTCTGTGACTCCCTGGGCCAGCCACCGCTTGCTGAAGGAGTCCCCAAGGGTGACCCACCATGCCCAGCCACCGCTTGCTGAAGGAGTCACCAAGGGTGACCCATCATGCCCAGCCACCGCTTGCTGAAGGAGTCCCCAAGGGTGACCCACCATGCCCAGCCACCGCTTGCTGAAGAAGTCACCAAGGGTGACTCACCGTGCCCAGCCACCGCTTGCTGAAGGAGTCACCAACGGTGACTCAACATGCCCAGCCACCGCTTGCTGAAGGGGTCACCAAGGGTGACTCAACATGCCCAGCCACTTGGACTGATTGGTAAAGTAACAGCGTCGCTTCTTGCAGGTCAGTGTTCAATCCCCGATGTGCCAAGTAGTTGGGCATCGTTCCGTCAGTCCATCCTCCAGTCCCAGCTCCTATCCTGTCCTCGTATCTCTTCCATGTGTTATATACAGTAGTTGTAGTGGCTTAGTATTTTCTCGTAATTCCCCTTCCTCTCCACCAGAAAGAGGCATTCATTACATTAAGCACTAGATTTTAAGGAAAATGACTTTTAAACCCATGAAAATGAGAAACAGGGTAATGTTGATGGTTTTGAAAGCTAATGAATGCTTACGATCGCTTTCTTCCTGAGGTGTGGCATCAATCGCCTGCCAGCCTCCGTAGCCCGGTGGAAGGTCATTTCGGGTCATCCACACATCATTCCACACATGGAAATTCCAAATGGAATCATAATTATCCCCATTAGGTCCACCTTCAATCTTTTTTCCCTTTTTGTTAAAGAACTGGTCAATAGTGAGGGAAGAATTGGTGTCATGAGCAGAAACAAAGTTGGTGACGGACCGGCAAGGGATTCCCAAAGCTCTACAAACTGTGGATATAAAATGGAGAATGAGTTGTGCATCAATTGTTACCCTAATGAATTAAAAACTTGATTAACAAAAATTTGTTTGTTCCTAAAATGCTGTTCATAACTAGTAGCTTTACTGTACCTAATAAAAAATCACTAACATGGTCCTTTGGATATTTTGTGAATACAATATATTTATGTTTATACACAATATTGAATTTATAGTAAAGACACAGCATGCCAAATTATATCACAATATTCATGGTCTATATTGTGTAAATTATAAAAATACAAAGATTTTAAACTTTTGTAACAGTAGTCTTACTTGTAGTAACAACAGCAGAAAAGACCCAGCATTGTCCATATTTAACAGGCTTATATCCATTTTTCACAAACTCTTCTAAGATTCTAACACTTCCAGTCCATTCGAGTGGGCTCGTACCATCATCGTACTTCCCTTCCCATTGTCCATGTAAAATTCCTTCCTCATCATAGTCGTTAACCTAAAACAATCATATAAATTAAAGTATTCTAACCTTCAATGATTGAATTTTCAATTATATCTTTCATAAAAGATAAGTGAATTATAACATTTTTAATGACACATTCAGAGTGTTGTATGAAAAGTACTTACTCCTGCAGAAATCCCTCGCACAACCTGGACTGGGTTGCCACGTTCAGCATCGGCAACACGACTCAGTTCCAGGATGTAGACGGCAACAGGAAGAACCACGTCATCAAACTGACCATATGCCCACGGACGTCCTCGGGACCTTTTATAACCACCTATGTACACTTTACCCTTGTCGTTCAGCACATACTCCTTCTTCTTTGTTTCATCATCAAGATATACAGCATCATCTGAAAGTTATTTACATATACTGTACAATATTTTGTTAAAATACCAATATATATAAACATGAAATATATTATAAAGAAATAGAAAACAATAAAAAAAATATGCATTCAAAACTTGATTAAATTTTATCTGTTAATATGACAGCCAAAATACAAAAAAATATATGTAAACATATTGCAAACAAACACATACTGTACATAGTTTAGTTTATCAGGTCTGGTGCGTGAAAATAATTAATTCTCCAATCTCACATACTGTAGATGCTGTATTAGGAATTCCCATACAGTATTTAACAATGATTAAAACACTGACAGTACAATATTAATTATTCCAGATACTATACAATATAGTATATGTACCCTATATCTATTAAACAGCCATAATATACAGCTGAAAACCCATTGATATCATGATATTTGTTTGTAACTTTGATCTGTCCAGGTCTATGAATATTGTGTATGCAAACCTTTGCACCAAGGATTGAAGAGAATAAAGCAATCAGTATCATCACTGTAGAGGCTCATTGCTCGTCCTTTGGCTCAAGTCCTAGGCCACAAACGGAAATACCAAGGCCATATGCTACCATGCATCTGCTGGAATGTGACCTGGAACAAAGACATGTCTAATAATTTACCCGTTACCAGGGACTGCAATATTTAAATAAAATCTTAGAATCAATTTAATTCACACTGTCATAGGAGAGGAACACTGTATGTTATGTGCACAACATTTTTGTTCTTTCCAGGGGTACCTCAGAATTTCCTTGATTGTAGGTCGAGGATCGTAGACCAACTGTATTATCTGAAACTATGTTGAACAAGAGAGAGACGAGCGGAAGAGAGAGAGAGAGAGAGAGAACAAGAGAGAGACAGAGGGAGGAGGACAGAGAGAGCCAGAGAAGAGAGAAACAGAGAGAGACAGAGAGAGACAGAGGGAGAGAGACAGATGGAGAGATAGAGAGTGACAGGA
>WNGS01003121.1:35479-76560 GCA_020271785.1 Procambarus virginalis | reverse complement strand
AAAATTGTTGCAATCCACCAGATCACCAAGGCATCCTGAGAGTAGTACGGGTTTTGTGCCGAGGCACTACTACCCTAAAGACATTAGAGAAGTTGGTACCTCTCAAATTAGCAGAACGAGAGTGTTTATCAGAACCAGCTTCACCTACAGTTTCCGAGGACAACAATTCTGATCCACCGAGCACTCGCCCAACTAGAGCAGCTGCTCAACAATGTAAAAGGAAACTACAAGCCTATTATAGCTCTGACTAAGAGCAAATAAATTTTCATCCAATTTGAGTGATCATGATGATACTGTGTTGTGATGTCTAGTAACCAATCAGCTACAAGTCACAATGACCCAGACATTCACCTCACAGTGGATTCTCAGTTACTTAAATTGTATGATTTAATCATTAATTTGTTTGTGTAAGCTATTAATTATGACATTAAATTTCATGTCTTAAATTCTTGTATGTCCTTGACAATTATGGGACATCCGTTATGTGTGTACTAACATACTAACATACTAACCTTAATACTAACTTCGGGATACCAGGTACGTCAGTACTCAACATGGCACTGCGACCCGAGTTTTCTCCCCCCGGAGTTATGTTGGAAATTTCCAACACTTATCATCTACTATTGTATTATAATAAATTACCATCACCTTACTAATTGCAGTAGTTATTAATGCCACTAACAGTAGTGTTAATATAATTTAATCTGAGCCTATTGCTGATAATATGACTCCTGATCATGTAAAATCAGCCTATTGCTGATAATATGACTCCTGATCATGTAAAATCGAGAGTTATTAATTAAAATTATTTAGTAACAGTTTTTATTCTGTTACGATCGAATGCTATGGAGAGTATAAATATCATCTCCATTTCTCGCTAGAGATCATTTATCGAGAATATGATAATTATTAAATCCCTATAATTGCAATCCAGTTCATATTACCGTATTTCATACATAATTACGCGAAAAGAATAATTCGTGATTAATAATTTCTGTGGTGAATGCGAGACCGGGTTGGAGGAGAAGGCGGACGCCATTAGAGGACTTGGTCACGAGGCAGCGTTGGCGAGACACATGGTGGCTACTGGGAGTTCTTATCGACAAGAATTACGTTGATACCCAGTTAACAAGTGACAATTACTTATCCATGTGTTCTCTAGTGCCTCGTCAGTTAATAACGCGTCAACAATTGAAGCCAGGACTCGTAATTAAGTGGGCACAGCAGTGAACATTGGGACTGGCAGACGCGATTTTCGGCAGACCTCAGTATTTGATACGCTCACTTAAGTATTTCCCTGTTTTTGATGCATCAAATTAGGTAGTACATTTGTGAGTAGTTTGTCGTCAGGAGGAGTGAACATCAAAAATACCATGTTAGTACTGTTTATCACTCATCTCAGTTTCATGAATATCTGAATATAATTTGTAGCCTAATCAATCGCTACTTACATTATTTTGATTACAGCTTGTATACGAGGTGCCAGCAAGATTCTCATCAGTCGTGTTATTTACCTCGAGTTCTTTCTCTATTGGGATTCCGTGACCACGAGGACGAATGATGAACTGGCGTTAGAAATCGTCTTACAGCTATGACACATTTTTCGTACAAATTTATTCAACTTGATTATTGATTCTATATAATTCACATAGAATTTTTCATTGAATAATTATTGCCAGATTTGGTAATTAATGTTTATGCTCTAACTGTGCTCAATGTTTATGCTCAGTGATTAATGATCTTTAATATTCATGATTTGAATTACCATATATTTGAATCATTTGCCATGTTATTAACCCAACAATGAACTAGTGACGAACCACACTGGTTCCTAGACATATATGAACTTCTAGAAATAACCCCCCAATGTTGATATTTGAGGCTTGGCTTTAATTAATAATACAGTCTATTTCTTTAATTTCTAGTGATTATTCATTGAATGAGTATTCATAGACACTGGTTCTCTAGTGTCATTCTGATGATCACTTTTATTTGTTTTCCCTCTTTTGTCAAAAGTGGGTGGTCCTTCGATTTATTTCAATACATTAATTAATTAATTTAGTATATGAGATCAAGCCCCAGATACCCAACACTTATTACATTTTCAAAGACTTTAGTTTACACACACACAACTATAACCTGCTATCGCTGTATCTATTGATGATTTCTGTGTTTTTTGTTAAGACTTTTCTCGTGATGGTCTGGTTGTGGGAGGAGATTATATGTTCCTTAATGGAGCCCTGTTTCTTATGCATCGTTAATCGCCTGGAAAGAGATGTTGTTGTCTTGCCTATATACTGAGTTCTTTGAGGCTTACAGTCCCCAAGTGGGCATTTGAAGGCATAGACGACATTGGTCTCTTTTAAAGCGTTCTGCTTTGTGTCTGGAGAGTTTCTCATGAGTAGGTTGGCCGTTTTTTTGGTTTTATAGTAAACCGTCCATTGTATCTTGTGATTTTTGTCTGTAAGGATAACGTTCCTATTAACAATATCTTTCAGGACCCTTTTCTCCGTTTTATGAGCTGTGGAAAAGAAGTTCCTGGAAAATAGTCTAATAGGGGGTACAGGTTGTCTCTTCAGAGGTTGCATGGCTTTTCACCTTCCTTCTTATGATGTCTTCAACGAAACCATAGGAGAAGCCGTTGTTGACTAGGACCTGCCTTACCCTACAGAGATCTTCATCGACTTGCTTCCATCCTGAGCTGTGGCTGAGAGCACGGTCGACATAAGCGTTAACAACACTCCTTCTGTACCTGTCTGGGCAGTCACTGTTGGCATTGAGGCACATTCCTATGTTTGTTTCCTTAGTGTAGACTGCAGTGTGGAAACCTCCGCTCCTTTCCATGACTGTTACATCTAGAAAGGGCAGCTTCCCATCCTTCTCCATCTTGTAAGTGAAACGCAACACAGAATTCCGCTCAAATGCCTTCTTCAGCTCCTGCAGATGTCTAACATCAGGTACCTGTGTAAAAATGTCGTCAACATACCTGCAGTATATGGCCGGTTTCACGTTCATGTCGACTAAGACCTTTTGTTCGATGGTACCCATGTAGAAGTTCGCAAACAGGACACCTAGGGGAGAACCCATGGCGACCCCATCTACTTGCTTATACATGTGCCCATCCGGGCTCAAGAAGGGTGCCTCTTTAGAACAAGCTTGGAGTAGTTTCCTTAGAATGTTTTCTGGTATGTCAAGAGGAGTACAGGCCGGATCACGATACACTCTGTCCACTATCATCCCGATTGTTTCATCCACAGGTACGTTGGTAAACAGTGATTCTATGTCCACATCTCATAAAACGGAGGAAAGGGTCCTGAAAGATATTGTTAATAGAAACGTTATCCCTACAGACAAAAATCAGAAGATACAACTGACGATTTACTACAAAATCAAAAAAACGAAATCAAAATAAAAAAATCCTACTCATGAGAAACTCTCCAGACACAAAGCAGAACGCTTTAAAAGAGACCAATGTCGTCTATGCCTTCAAATGCCCACTTGGGGACTGTAAGCCTCAAAGAACTCAGTATATAGGCAAGACAACAACATCTCTTTCCAGGCGATTAACGATGCATAAGCAACAGGGCTCCATTAAGGAACATATAATCTCCTCCCACAACCAGACCATCACCAGAGAAGTCTTAACAAAAAACACAGAAATCATCGATAGATACAGCGATAGCAAGCGGCTTGATATCTGCGAGGCACTACACATCAAGAAGTCAACACCAGCAATCAACAGCCAATTAATGCACAACTATATTCTACCCACTTCAAGACTCCGCACCAATATAGAAGCATCAACAAATATGGGCCAATAGACCCTTTGCAGTTACTTCCATTCTTCCCTTTAATTTCCCCAATATTACACCTATTGTTTCGTGTTCTGTCCCGTGTTGAAAGTTTGTTTTCACCTCATCCAAAACTGTTGTAACATATCACCTCACCCAAATGCAGGTATAAAATGAAAGCCGTTTAAATTATAGCATAGTAGAACTCTGTTTAGTGTTTGCAGGTTATAGTTGTGTGTGTGTAAATTAAAGTCTTTGAAAATGTAATAAGTTATTATGAAACGCGTTCAAGTGTTGCGTCAGACTAGAAATAAAAATTAATTTTGGAGAATTGATTTTTCAATTACCATCAACAGTGAAAAGAATCATAAGAAATATTGAGAAAATTCGTGTTAGAATTATTAATCTTACTTTTTCGGTCATATTTAATAATATATGTTTACAGAAAAGACTGCTACCAAAATATACTAGTATATATATATATATATATATATATATATATATATATATATATATATATATATATATATATATATATATATATATATATATATATATATATATATATATATATATATATATATATATATATATATAAACAAGCCTGAATGGTCCCCAGGACTAGATACATATATATATATATATATATATATATATATATATATATATATATATATATATATATATATATATATATATATATATATATATACTCACACCCCAGAAGTGACTTGAACCCATACTCTCAGGAGCAACGCAAGTGGTATGTACAGGGACGCCTTAAACTGCTCGACCATAACGACCGGACAAAAGGAAGTGATAGCCTGAGCTATATGAACCACTTCCCCGCCGGCACTTGGATGGTTATCTTGGGCATAGCATTTTATCAAATCACCTCATTTTTTGGGGCAACACGTGAGGAACACAAATGCGAACAAGCCTGAATGGTCCCCAGGACTATATCATATTCTGTCCCAACTTCATTCTTTTTACCTTCGTGGTAATCTCCCTCTCTTTCTCCAAAGCTTCCTCTCTCGTCGTTCCTTTCGCGTGAGGCTTGGTACCACTCTTTCTGCCCTTTTTCGGCAATTTGAGGGGTGTGCCCCAAGGTAGTGTTCTGAGCACTATTCTTCTTCTAGTTGCCCTTAGTGGTCTTCTTTCCTCCCTTCCTTCTTCTCCACTCTCTATGTCGACGATCTGCTGTCTGGGGTGCTTTGCTGTCGGGGTGATGATTCGCCTCTCCGTCAATGGCGGCTTCAACTTGCGATTGATGCCGTGTAGTCTTGGGCCACCGTTCATGGCTTCAGGGTTCTCTACGTCTAAGACTTGTGCTATGACTTTTACTCGGAAGCATGTCGTTCTTCGTCCCTCTTTGTTGCTTTATAGTCTTCCCCATGTGTACAGGGATTCTGCTAAGCTTTTGGGGTTAATCTTTGACACTCGTTTGTCTTGGTCGCCCTATATCTCTTACCTCCGAGTTGAATGCTCTAAGGCCCTTACCCTGGGGAGCCGGTCGGCCGAGCGGACAGCACGCTGGACTTGTGATCCTGTGGTCCTGGGTTCGATCCCAGGCGCCGGCGAGAAATAATGGGCAGAGTTTCTTTCACCCTATGCCCCTGTTACCTAGCAGTAAAATAGGTACCTGGGTGTTAGTCAGCTGTCACTGGCTGCTTCCTGGGGGTGGAGGCCTGGTCGAGGACCGGGCCGCGGGGACACTAAAAAGCCCCAAAATCATCTCAAGATAACCCTCCTTAAGGTTTTGTCCCATACTTCTTGGCGAGTAGATAGGCGTACGCTTCTCTCTTTACATTCCTCTCTCTCGTCATGTCTAAACTCGATTATGGTTGCCTTGCTTATTTGCCTGCTTCTCCTTCTACTCTTCGCCGTCTTGATGCTTTGCACCAAGACTGTTGCATCTCAGCTCTGGTGCCCGTCGTTCGACTCCTGCAATCAGCTTATATGTTGACTTTGGCTTCCTGTCTCTCCAGGACCGCCGTGATCCCTACTGTCTTCACTATCTTGCGTGGTCCTTGCAACATCCATCCTCTCGCCTCTGATGCGAGAGGACTTTTACCCCTCCTGTAGTTCCTGTTCCTCTTCACCATCTTTCTCTTTCTGTCCGGTTATCTCGCTTACAGGATTATCTTTCAGTTCGTATTTATAATATTTCTCCTAGTACTGTTCCTTCCTTGCACCATGGAGAGTTCCCCCATCCGAAATGTTGTACATTCTTAACCCGCATCGCTAAAGCTTTTACCCTTCCTATGGTTCTGAAATGCCTTTTCCTTGAGCACTTTCCTTTACACTCCCGCTCAGTTTCCATCTTCACCAATGGGTCAGGGTCTGCGGACGGTGTAGGCTACTCTGTTGTTTTTCCTGACCACACTTATATGTGTCGCCTCCCTCCGGAGACTAGCATCTTCACAGCAGAACTTTATGCTCTATGCTCTTATTCTCTATGCTCTTCGTCTCCTGCTCTCTCGTTGTCTATCCTCTTTTGTGATTGCAGTTGACTCTCGCAGTGCCCTCATGGCTCTAGGGTCCTTTAATCCAGTCCATCTGGTGGTCGTCGAGATTCAGCATTGCCTGTTTCTTATCTCTGGTAAATTTAAATCCGTAGGGTTTGGCTGGGTTCCCAGCCATATTGGTGTCTATAAATGAGCGTGCGGATGCTACCGCTAGAGAAGCTATCTGCTCATGTCACATCTCCCATAAAGGTATTCCTTATTCCGACTTTTTCCTGGTTATTCATTCCTTCATCCATGCCTGTTGGCAGGGATGTTGGTCTTCTGTTGTTGGTAACAAACTGCGTGCTCTTAAGCGTAATGTGTCCCCATGGCCTTCCTCCTACCACCGTAACCGGTGGTGCGAAACGGCTCTAGCACGTGTGGAAGGAACCACATTCAAAGTGCCCGCCAGGGGGAATATCTCTTGTGCAGGTGCTCCTGATTCATGGACGTCCATCTGGCGTCATGTGTCTGCTCATCACCCACGCGCATGCCTGGAGGAGGCGGAGAGGGGCAGAGAAGACCCGCACCTGACCGCAGTTGGACCTGTTAGTGACACCCCCTAGACTGTGGTTACCCAGCACCCCTATTGGCCAGCTACCATTGGGCCTCGCCCCTGAGAAGCCATCGCACTTCTTCAGCCCACCCCTAGAAAACTTCAGCTTGAGGTGAGCAACTGTCTTCATTATTATTACGTCCATTTATATGCATGTCGGTTACCATGTGGTCGGTCGTCTCTGATTATTCCACACATTTGATGGTGCCACATAGACTTCCCGGTTTGGTGCCTTCTTTTGATAATTACTTACTAACTTTAAAATACTGAAGAAATTGTTGGATATTAATCGAGACTTCTTTTTTAAAATGTCCAATTTAACGCATGCAAGGGGGCAACAGTTTCAAGCTCAAAAGCCACAATATAGAACAGAAAACGGATGCTGTTTCTCATATCTATATAAATAAAAATGGATATGTTCGTTTGTTCAAAATCGTTAATCTCCGTAAGTTCTTTACAGATTGCTTTGAAATTTTTACACTATGTTCCATTTGCATCCAAGCAGTATTTTATATAAATACTATATTGATATCACGTCTGTGACAGAAAAAAACATGTTTTTTTTTTAAAAACTGTGTTTTTCATGTGAGAGAAATCTTCGAAACTTCTTTACCGATTGCTTTGAAAATTTGACACGACGTTGCATTTGAATAGGTGGGTGTTTTTATATACCTACTATATACATGCCTTACCTGTGACAGGAAACAACATGTTGTTTTTGAAAACCAGCACCATGTGTGGACATAAGTGCAACACACGCTGTAATCTCCCAAAGTTCTTCACCGATTGCTTTGAAATTTTGACACAACGTTCCATTCAAATATGCGTGGGTTTTTATATACCTACTATATAGATGCCACACCTGTGACAGATGAAAACATGTTTTTTTTCAAAGACAGCACCATCTGTTGCAGGTAATAGCAACACACACGCAATAATATATATGTTACGAATTCCATTTCAATGTTTCCGATTGCATTAATAAAATTAATTTTCATAGATTTTGATTTATTAAATTTTTTATTGACTTATTTTGTGTGACATTGCATTGGAATTGAGCTGTGCTGTTTACCATACCATTCATTTCATAAGTATAAATGCCACACACCTGTGACAGGTAAAAATATTATTTTTTTTCAAGAAATAGCGCCATCTGTTGCACGTAAGAGCCACAAAATGCTATACTATATATGTTACGATTCCATTTCAATGTCTTTGATTGCATTGACAAATTAGATTTTCATACATATCAATTTATTTTCCTTTTGATTTAATTATTTTGTGTGACATTGCATTGGTTCTGAGCTGTGTTGTTTACCATACCATTCTTTTCGTGAGTATAAGTATAGATGCCACACCTGTGACAGGTAAAAACATGATTTTTTTAAGAAACAGCGCCAGAATCAGTGCTTCATTTCGTTTTTTAATTGTTTTTCTTACATTTCAGTGATGGGAACATCAGATCATTTGATGTTCCCAATTTTCTGATGAGAACATCAGATCATTTGGGAATGCATTGGGCGAGGAAGTGGGGAATGGTTGGGAGGACGAGGGGACGGGAGTGGGGGATGGTGGGGAGGACGAATAATAATAATAATAATAATAATAATAATAATAACTGACCTTTCCCCAGGATGGAACTCACAATTGCCTGACATCCGGGGTACTTATTTTGCTGCTAGAAAAACAGAGTCATGAGATGAAAGGAAACGTGCCCAGTAATTTCTGTCCTGCCATGATAGTGTAATCTGGGAGAGACTTGCCGCTGAGACCCAGCGCCGGCTTGGCAGAGAGGTGCCAGGAGCTGGTGTTTCTTCTCCGCAAGGCTCATTTATGTCCGCAGACAGGCGACGTTCATTAGCCAAACAGCTTTGTAATTTACCGTTCATGAGTAAGCCGGGGACACATCCACTCCCTCGATCGGCATCGTCCCTCAATCAACCTGGATCCCTCGGGTGTGAGCAGAGGACGTAGGCGACTGTGTTAAAGGGCGTTTATACAGCACACTGATGTCAGGATGGTGCAACAACCTCTTCCTCTGCTCACCCAAGTATTTTAATCATGTCCTGTTTTTGCACATATTCTGATAATATGATTATTCTTGTATTTATATTATTACCACCCACGTAGATCTTAAAACCTCTCGTGATTAAGACCTGGGTAAATACTAGTTGGTACACAGGAGTTAGTCAGTTTGTTGTGGGGTTGTAAGCTGGGCAGGGTCAGTAGATCAACCTTGTGGGGAGACCTTTGTTACAATCCTAACAGAGGATGGCACTCGAGACACACTGAAGTTAATGACATCATTAAGAGGAGCCTTACCACAGGGCGCCGGTGGCTGAGTGGACAGCACGCTTGAGACCTGTGGACCGGGGTTCGATTCCCGGCACCTGCGAGAAACTACGGGCAAAGTTTCTTTCACCCTGATGCTCCTGTTACCTAACAGTAAATAGGTACCTGAGAGTTAGACAGCTGTTACGGGCTTCTTCCTGGGGAGTGTGTGTGGGTGGAGTGGGTAAAAAAAATTAGTTAGTTAATAGGTAGTAACAGTTGATTGACAGTTGAGAAGCGGGCCGAAAGAGCAGAGCTCAACCGCCACAAGCACAACTAGGTGAATATAGCTGGTTGTCCAGCAGAAAGAGAATCCCAGTACCTAATGTCCCGCAACCTCACTGTGATCCCAGACCGGATCACTCATGGAAGAATGGTAGACCGGTGAACTCCTGGAAGAATGGTAGACAGTAGATTTGGGATGGCACATGTATTTCAACCTTGGCTAACATCTATGTAGACTCCAGTGTTGTACATCCGGGTGGTGCTGCCACTCACAGGGATCGGCTAAGTCTCGTAAATAGAGAAATCTAGAACACTACAGTTTTATCCCCATTGCCTCGGAGAAGCTTGGTGCCTCGAGTTAAAGAACCACTAGTCTTTTAGAGGATCGCGGTTCTAGGCTAATTAACATAACAAGAGACCCTATAGCCACCAGCTTCCCCTTCCAGTGCCTCAGCATGGCAATTCAGTACAGAGTGAAAACGCAAACTGCACCCATGGTTCGTGCCCGCCATCTGAGGAGCTGGAAGAACGCGACAGTCTGTGACAACAAAATCTTGTACCTTGCATGTAACCAATGTTGTCACCCATTTTGTGCTATAAAGTTTTAAATTAAATAAAATAAAAAATTACAAATACTGTATATCGGGATAGTAAAAGAAGACAATATGTGAGCGTATGTGGAAGCCCCACCAGATTCCCCCAGATGCTACATGTCTTCTTCTTCGAGGGCAAGGGTCTCTTCAAACGCAACCACACTTTTTTTGTTCTAAACCTCCCTTTTGTTCTAAAGGGAGCCGGTCGGCCGAGCGGACAGCACACTGGAATTGTGATCCTGTGGTCCTGGGTTCGATCCCAGGCGCCGGCGAGAAACAATGGGCAGAGTTTCTTTCACCCTATGCTCCAGTTACCTAGCAGTAAAATAGGTACCTGGGTGTTAGTCAGCTGTCACGGGCTGCTTCCTGAGGGTGGAGGCCTGGTCGAGGACCGGGCCGCGGGGACACTAAAAGCCCCGAAAACATCTCAAGAGAACCTATAAAGGCAGTGTACAAGTTCCTTTACCATAAACACTTCAACAACAACTCTTATAGTAAACAAAATATCTATCTTCATCTCTTTCCTAAACTCAGCCAGTTTCTCTGGCCCCTTGCGATCTTTACATTAGTTTTCTATCTTATTTTTGTTAAGGATTTAAGGCGTGACAGTTTTATAATTCTTTATTGAAATGCATACACCATTTGCCAGAAAAATACATGGTATAATTACAAATATATTGTAAACACTCATTAATAAAATTTTGTTACATAAATTGTTTAGGTACAATTATGTACTGTATTGAACAATAATATATTAATGTTACAATTATATTTTATTCATCTGTCAGCAAATTTAATAAGAGATACTAAATTAGTGTTATATTTTCAGTATTTTCTGAGAGTGCTTAAAACACTAATACTTTAATTTTTGTTTTATTAAAACAAAAACAAATAGTTACAGTATATGTAAATTTGTTACCATTAAAGACAAATAGGGGCTTGCAAAATATTATTAAAAAATATCAAAAGTGCAGTATCTTCTTCTTAAATACATCTTTCGTTCTAAATGCAATCTAAAGTCGTTCAGATGGCAACAATTCTAAGTTTAACAATTTCAACTAAAAAACAGAATTTTAATTTAAGAATGAACACAGACAAGCTCCAAAATATTGGGAACAAATATAGTTTCCCCCATTGTGGGGAGGACAAGAGGCCTGCTAAGCTAATGAAGGTCCCCCCAGGCCAATAACTGACCTTGTCCAGGATGCATCCCACAACAGTTGCCAAATTCCCAGGTACCTATTTACTGCTAGGTGAACAGCTGCATCAGATATAAGGAAACGTTCCTAAAAGTGTCTTCCTGCACAAGAATTGATCTCGAAAACAAGCGGTTCAGAGCCATCGGTGCTGACCAATTGGTACTCTAGGGATGTTGTCTATACCAAGATGCCATTTCATTTACTTTATGTTCTTAACTCAATAATTTGCCGATGCTTTTATATTTTGTTCATAACCATTGCATCGATATAATTGTTAAATACTAGAACCTCCTGGCACATATTCACTTATACTTATACTTAAATACAATACTTAAACTTAATGAATGCAATCTACAAAAAACTAAATTTCTCCTAATTCACAGCAAATGCTATAGATACATATACTCCATGTGTTAGTATTTATATAATCAAGTACTAATGCCATTGCAAACAGTTTTAAGCATATTTCATGTGAAGAGAATGTAAGTTAATTGCCTGTTTTAAAGTTGGTCTTCATATACGACTCAGTCAAGCGGTTAAAGGCATATAAATAATAAAAAGCTTTTAAAAGCCACTTTTAAGCAGGTATATAAGCAAAAAAATCAACATAATTACATTTCACAACTCGTAAATGACATCAACATAATAAATGAATTTAATTTGTTTGTGTAAAAGACAAATAAAATTACTCACCAAATTGCATTGTAGATTATAAAATAAATTATATTTGAAATCAAATGCTTTATGTTTATAGCTGCAAAAAAGCATAATTGTAATAATAAATGTAGTAGTAATGGAAAAGCTTTCTAATGCATAATTCGCTCTCTGTCCTCGTCAAGGCCACTAATGTTAGTGGCTCTTAGTTAGTAGCTTGTAGTACTAATTTCATTCGCTCAATTTGGCTCTCTCGTTCTTAAGTTACATAAGAGACCTGCAAATAATTCACTCATCATTTAGATCGTAATGCACTAAATTGTTATTGGATATCATGTGTGATTTACAACATTGTAGTTTCCCTTCGTTATGGAAAGGAGCCTGTTCAGCTTTTATTGAGATCCCCTAGTCAACGACCGACCTTTCCAAGGATGCAACCTTCAATAGTCAACTTGGTACCTACTTGCTGCTGGGTGAACAGAAGTATTGGGCGTAAGATAGCATGGCTGAACATCATGCCATGCCTGGTTGTGAGCCCAATGCACTAACCACTCCACTAGCAGCAATTAAGATTTGTTGTGGGAGTCTTTAGTTTCCCTTAAATTTATTCTCACATTATGAATACTCTACTTGAATAAGAAATAAATACAGTATCCAAGTTCTAATTTAAGTAATCATAAACTTAAAAGTACTTTAAACGGTAAATGGCATTGATAACCAAGTCATCGTTTTGCAGAGAATAAGTCGCAATAATGTGGCAGAAAATATTGCCCAACACGCACATGAACAGGATGGAAGTTGACAACGTTTTGGTTCATCCTGAACACTTACTGAGTCATATTGCGCCTTAATAAGGATTCAGGACAGACTGAAACACTGTCACCTTCTTTTCATGTGTGCGAGTTGGATTACCAAGTTGTTATTCTGATCATTTCCAACACAAGAAACTAACCTTAAAGCTACTCAGCTGCCTTAATTTGGCCCTCATTCCAGATTACATCCTATTTTATCAAGAACATTTTATTGTTGTGGCTTCTGGACAATGACTGACTTGACACCTGCAATGTCAAAGAGTTCCTTGGCGTTGAAAGAAGCAATAATCTTGCGCTCTCCATGAATACGTGGTAGGAAGTTAATAGTGTGAGTGAACAATTCCTTAGCTGGCACATCACTGAAAAATATAAAGAAATGTGGCTATGTAACATAACTTATGCCACACAACAGAATGACAGAAATAATACAGCATTTGCAATTTTAAGAGGGTTACTAGTATGATCCTACTAATCTTCTAAGGTATGGACTATGGAATTCCACTTCTAATGTGGAATACCCTGTACTGTACTTTTAACTAGGATGGAATACTTATTTGTTGTCACTCGTTATACCAAGAGTACTGGTATATTGTAAAATTGCACCAAAAGTGTTGCAAAATGAATCATTGATTTTTCCTACATAAGCAGGAACGGTGATAGTAGCTATTAATCTTGTTTATAATTATAAAAATCTTCAACTGTACTGTATCACATAACTTTAAATACTTCATGAATAATGAGTGCGAATTCTATAGTATTCAAACTTACTTCTCAATTTTAATTACTTTTGGTCGCATTAGTCCAGCACCATCCACACTGAGCTTGCCTTCAGTAAGGGGAACGTCTAGTGGGTTTGTGAAAGAAAACGTGGCTTCACACTGCTTATGCCTTATTACATCTTCAGCAGTCTGCAAATATTTTGTGTTTCCATGAAAACTCATGCACTATTTCATATTGCAACATGCAAGATAAAAACATAAAACAAAACTAACAGACTTGGAGAATAATAATGATAATCAAATTAAATCAACTGATACTTAAGAATCTACAGTTGTAAATACCCAATTCAAGAAAAATTAATTACTTTACTCAAAAATGAGACAAATTTCAGTCTTATTTGTATGATGAGTCACAATAATATTTACCTTAATCTGCAGCCTGGGCTTCTCTATCTGGAAGTCATCCTCCTCAGTCCAGGTCTGACCAGTCTCTTGCACATGGCAGATAGTATAAATCTTTACCATACACTGTTCTACCAACTTCTTCCAGTACTCATTATATCCCACAGTCAATATCACATCCTGTATATTTATGTTATTAATTAATATAATTAAGTGTTACATAGTCTTCCCAACTTGGGGTCTTTTGATAATTACATACTGTACTGAATATTTTTCATTAATAAAGCAAATCAAAATCAAAAGATTCTTGACAACCAAATGACATATACTGTACCTGTGTTCCTTGAGGCTGCAGAACAAAGGTTCCCTCAGCTTTCTTAATGAGAGAAACATTTACACCAGTGTAATAAGTGGACTGGGCAGAGAGATATGCAGTGACTTTTCTTGTCGAATCAGAATCATTGCGGATCATAACCTGTCACGATAAATTTATTAAATTATATTAAGCCTATATACACAGGGTTTACACCCCCCCCCCCTTTAGCATTCATACCTTGGCCTCCCTTATGAGCCCATTCATGTATATATAGATTATTCAGTATGACGTCACACTGGCATTAATATCAAATTAGTCAGACACTCATTTATATCATCAACACTTTCATATGCACAGCTTCCTATATACATTTCAACTTTTCACACTATTTACCACAACTTTTACATGCCCATCAGTCTCCCTATTCCTTCCCTGTTAACTCTGTGATATTGTTTTTAGAACTCCATAAATTGTCACTATCAACTGAATACACACAAATAAAATTAAATTGGCTGAAATTTGAATACGAAAATAAACTTTCAGTAAATTGCTATTGAAAGTAGTAAATTAGTAAATTGATTATTAAGAAATTTAAGCAAAAAATTCTAATGTACAGCTTATGAATATCTTACCTTGACCTGGAATTGGTCACCAATTGAGATTTTGTCAATCTCTATCAAATCAAAGAAAACATCCTCTTTTATATCCTTCTTATAGTCATAGTATTGCTGAGCTGTGGTTGATCCACGTATAGCATTGTAGATGGCAAGACGCTCTGCCTTAGTGCCTTCTTTATTCTTGTAATCACTTAATATATCTTCTTGGTCCTTGTCCCCATAATCGTCCTCCACACCAGGACACTTGGTCAGGATCTGTAGTAAATATCATTTTCTATTGTTCTTAATATTTCATCACATTCCGTTATTTACATAATTAAGTACTTTATACCAGAAAGGAAGATGTAACAAAAGGTTTGTTTTGGTAATACTGTACTGAATTATATAATCATTATGATCGAATGGAATGAAAAATAACTAAAGAATTTTGGTGGAATGCACTCACACTGTCAGAGGACAACAAGTTTTGGGGGATTTTTTTTTAATATTTAAGAGAGCAAGTACTATATCAGGGCATGTGTAAAAGTGTTTGCTATTGCTTTCACTAATACATTAAAATCTGCAAATAATAGAAGTAAAAGCATGACAAAAAATAGCAAAGAATGGACAATTTCAGATGATGTGGAATGAGATATTAAATTTGTTTAAGCAAGAATACACAGTACACTGATCTCTCTATTAACCAAAACTGCTTTAACTGAATCTCTAATTTAGTTCCATAAATTTTGGGCTGGATGAATCTTAGCATGCACAAACAACAGTATGGTGGATACAGGGATTGGTTGGATGATAAACCGCAGGCATCCTGATCCCGTTGTGGCAGATAGGGAGATAGTGGCCCTTGGGTAAATATGTGATGCTGTTTGGTATGTCAGAGATATACTGTTTATCGAATGCATTGGTGTCTTTCCGAGAATCTAACTTTTCCTTATGTTTCCTATTAATTGCATACAAATTTTCTAAAGCTGCAATATAAAATTTTTGTACAACTGGGAACACAATACAACTTCTGACTCTGACTGGAAAACATTGTTAACAATGTTAACATTAGCATTAAAAATAATTGAAAGTTCCTTAGTCTATATGTAGACAAGAGACTAAGCTTTAGCACCCACATGCAACACAGCCAAAAAAAAAGTCTCAAAAACAGTTGGTATACTCTCTAAAATTAGATATTATGTTCCCTACTCTGCTCTTCCCTTCACTATACTACTTGCTAATCTATCCCCCTCTGTGGTGTTGCCTTGTTGTGGTGAGGGGCTCACGTACACCTCCCTGGGACTGGTGAGCGTTGCTTACGCCCCCCCTCTCCTGCTCCTCTTTGCGTGTTGTACGTGCAGAAGGGCACCATGTAGGGTCTTTGTGAGTCACCGGACCGCCTGCTGGAGGCATCGCCCATGAAGGGCTGCCCTAAGTGGATGGCAGGGCGATCAGGCCGGGGCGAGAGGGAGAATGAGGTCTTTGTACTAGTGTGGGAGAATGGACGAAGCATTAGGACTCCCCTGTTAAAAAGGGGGAGCTCCGCTGGGAACGACGCACCCTTCCTGCACTGGCCCACACTCGGCCTCCCTGGCTGCCCTGGTAGGTGGTATCCCTTGGTTCCAGGGCCCCTGACTTTTTAAAATGATTGATATATGGAAACCGAAACGACCTCCTTTACCCAGGCTTATGGGGTGGGCGACCAGGCTCCTAAGTTGGACTGTGATGGAAGACCAGGGTCTGTAGACCCCTCTACATTGGGTATAGACCAGACTACTCTCTCCCGCTCCCCTCCCTCCTCTGTGGTAGGGTCGAGCCCCAAGTCCCCGCTGGTGACCACCTCGTCCCCTGGCACAGCTCCGTCTCTCATTGTGACTACTGCGCCTTATAACCCCTCTCTCTCTGGGGGTTCTCAACGCCGTCCCCTCCCCGGCTGCACTTGCATGATCCCTTCCCATACTAATACGTACCGTGCCTTGTTTGGTCCTGCTAAGTGGGCTAAATACTTTGATCTCAACCATCTGGATTCAACACCTCCTTACGATTTCTCCCTCCATAAATGACTTGTTGATTCGGTAGATGCCTCTGTTACTTTTAACCCCACCCGTCTCGGTACACGTGTCGTCACTTCTCCTCAGGATGCAGCTACCTACTTAGACGCATTGTCCAACATTGGGGAGACCCCTGTTCGGGTCTCCAATCACGCTCGGTTAAATGTCAGTGTTGGCACTGTTCTCCCGCACAATGTTGCAACTGGTGTTAGGAACTTAACAGACTGCCACGAGAATATTAATTAAACATATCCTCAAAGTCCAAGGCCATTCTGTCCTCCAGGTGGACACGTTCACTCGACCCCCTCGTGGTCGTCGTCATCAGCCCCTTTGAGTTGTGAAAATCACCTTTGATGGTAGGACTCTTCCACCTTCTATAATTCTTGCTGGTGCCAGATGCTCCGTTCAGGAGTACATTCTCTCTCCTAGACTTTGCAATAATTGCTGGAAGTTCGATCATGGTGCCTTCAAATGCACAAGTACTGTCTCTATGCCCCGTAGGTGGGGATGAAGATCATTCTAAGACAGAGTGCTCTTCTCCCCAGGCTCGCTGCCTCAATTGCAGTGAGGCCCACTCTACCTTCTCACCCGCTTGTATACACTACAAACTTGACGAAGCCGTCTTCAAATTGAAACACTGGGATCGTTTGTCTTTTCCTGAAGGGAGACGCCAAGTCGACCATCTCAATTCTTTCACTGGCGTATTTTATGCTTGCGTGTTGCATTCTACCTCTCTTCGTCCTTCCCACCTTACTCAGTCTCACAACCGTTTCCAGGCCTTAGACCCGGACATGCCCACCACCTACTCCCCTATTCCTTTACGTTCTGTCCCGGGGGGGTCCCCTCCTGGTTCTCCATCTGGAGTTTCCACCCCTTCCTACCATGTCTCCTGTGTCTTCTTTTCCATCTCTCCCCGATCCTTCTTCCCCGCTCTCCACCCCCCCCCCCTCAGTCTCTTGGGCCTCCATGCCTCCTATCTGTCCAGGTTGTTGTCCATCATCCTCCCAGCAATCTTCGTGTTGTTCACTCCCGTTCCTCTTCTGTCGAGACAATTGAGTCTGTCACCCAGTACGTTGTTGCTGGCACACCTTTCACTTTGAATCAGAAACGTAAGCCTGGCTCCTCTCCTTTCTCTCCTCGGCGGATATGAAGGCATCGCTTTCTTCCCCGCCCCCTCACCTCTGACTCTATCGCTACGTCCCCCTCCCATTTCGGTGGTTGGGCCCCCTGTCCCAGCTATGGAGGTTTCTTTAGCCCTCGATTCCCTCTCAGTTGCTGCCCTTGCCGAGGTGCGCTCCCCGGTTTCTGACTCCTCCTGCTGTCCTTGACAGCAGGTTGGAGGGTAGTCTTGGTTGTCTTCTCCTCCTCCTCTGGATCCCGTCCATCCACCTCTGGTCTGTCCTCCCGCTCCCTCCACTCCATCCTAACTAAGTTTACCCATGCCTCCTAACCCTGATCCTGGGCTTATTTAATGTGCTGTGAACTTCTTTACCTTTGTTTCTTTATTGTTCTCTGTTGCTGTCCTTTCTCTTTTTGACAATGTCTCTTCTTCAATGGAATATTCGTGGATTTTATGTGAACTTCTGATTACACAGTTTCCACCACTTTTTGTAGGTCGCCAGGAGCCGACACTTTGTGCTCGTCCTGGTCACTTTCGTGATTATTCCATTTCTCCTCCCCCCCCCCAGCTTTTGCTGGGGCCCATAACTCCACTGCTCTCTTGATTGATACTGATATTACCTTCGTCCCCCTACTTTTTCAATTGCTCATCCAATGTTCTGCAGCCCGTTTTTTTTGTTAGTAAATGTTATATGGTTTGTCTCACTTATCTCCCCCCAAATGTCTCGCTTTCTCTTCTTGATCATAAGCTCCTACTGGACTCCTTGCCAGAGACTGTGCTCCTGTTAGGTGATTTCAACTGTCGACATTCCCTCTGGGGTGATGCTCTGACAAACACCGAGGCCGCCTTCTCGAACCATTCGTCCTCTCTTCTTCCCTGTCTCTTCTGAATTCTGGTGAACCCACTCATGTGGACTCTCTAACTCGCACCCTTTCCTCTCTTGATCTTTCTCTTTGCTCGTCGTCTCTTTACTTAGATTTCACATAGCGGGTTCTTGGTGACCTCCATAACAGTGACTATTTCCCCAGCCTTGTTACCTTTTTCTCTTTTCACCCACCCCTCTCCTTCCCTAGGTGGCAGTTTGCCAACGCTGATTGGAACCTATTCACCCTTCGTGCTACTCTCTCTGACCTCTCCACTCTGCCTTTCCCTCGCGCCTTCCTCCTTTTTCATGATACCGTCTTCGACGCCGCCCTCAGCTCTATTCCTCGCTCTACCTCCCGGAGCACGTGGAAGTGCGTTCCCTGGTGGAATGTGGACTGTGCTCGGGATGAATGTCAGCTGTAAGCGTACAGCCTGGATGAAACACCGACGCCGGCAGATGGCTGATTCTTTTATTTTGTTTCGGAAGGCAAGTGCAGAGGCCAGTAGGACAATGTGTACAGTTAAACGTGAGAGTTGGAAATCTGATGTCTCCACCATTACGTCCGATACTCCTCTGCCGCAGATTTGGAAGAAAATCTGCAAGATAGAGGATAAGTTTGTCCAAGATGTCTCGCCGGTCCTTCACCTCCGTGGTACTCTTGTGGTGGACCCAGTGATGGTCGCGACCGAACTGGGTACTCACTTTTCGATTGTTAGCTCCGGTTCTCATCTTCCTCAATCATTAATTCTTCGTAAGCCCGTTCTTGAATCTCATTCCTTGGATTTCTGCACTCATCTCCTACTTCACCATAACGATCCCTTTCTCTCTCTGATCTTTAGTCTGCTTAGGCCCTATGCGGTTCTTCGACAGCGGGCCCAGATGACATTCATTATGAGATGCTTCGCCATCTCCCTCCTTGCGCATCTCAGTATTTACTGAATCTGTATAACCAGGTCTGGGAGTCATCGTTGGTCCCTGAGGACTGGCTCGATGCCGTTATATTCCCTATTCGGAAACTGGGGTCTCTCGGGACATCCCCCAAGAACTTCCGCCCTAATACACTCACGAGTTGTGTCTGCAAACTCTTTGAACGTATGGTCAGTGTTCGTCTGATGTGGTTCTTGGAACACTATCACCACCTCTCCCGTTCTCCATTTGGTTTTCGCAAGTGCAGCAATGATTGATTGTTGCCGCCGAAGGCGGCTAGTTTATTGTGCACCCCATACTCATCCTGTGAGCGGTAGCGCAAAAGCATTACAGAGGGCACAAAAGGTCTTTATCAGACCTCATCTTAGATTATTACATTAACAATTACATCTATCATTTACATCTTATAGTTACAATGTCAGCTAGTTACAGAGTAAGTGCTATTTCAAGCGCTACATATTTACAGTAAGTCATCATACATTAATGGTAGGTCTTATCGCTAATACATAGTAGTTTGACCAATGGGGATATTACAGAGTCGTAGGGGAGCTTCTGTTTATTATTAGTCCGCACAGTACACTACTTGTTTCTGAATCTCATATGTCGTTTATCTACTGGAAGCGAAATGTGGATACAGTGCAAGGATTTCAGGTAATTTATCCATGGTAATAAGATAGGTTGCCATATCATACAGAGTGAGCTTAGATTTATCTCTAAATGGCTCAATTTTACTACAATCCAAGATATAGTGCAAGTGCAGCAATACAACTGATGTCCTGGTGAATTTGGAGGTCTATATTTGTACTGCTTTTGCTGCAAAGACCTCCGTTGTTGCTGTTCTTTTTGCTTCGAAAAGACTTACGACACTACCTGGAGATACCATATTCTGTCCCAACTTCGTTCTTTTGGTCTTCGTGGTAATCTCCCTCTCTTCCTCCAAAGCTTCCTCTTTCGTCGTTCCTTTAGAGTGAGGCTTGGTGCCACTCTCTCTGCCTCTTTTTGGCAAAACGTAGGTGTAACCCAAGGTCGGGTTCTGAGCACTACACATTTTCTTGTTGCCCTCAACGGTTTTCTTTCCTCCCTTCCTTCTGGCATCTTTTCCATTCTCTATGTCGACGATCTTACCCTTTGCTGTCGAGGTGATGATTCTCTTCTCCTTCAACGACGGCTTCAACTTGCGATTGATGCCGTGTCGTCTTGACCACCAATCATGTCTTCAAGTTCTCTGCAACTAAGATTTATGCTATGACTTACTCGGAATCAAGTCGTTCTTCGTCCCTCTTTGTCGCTTTATGGTCATCCCCCTGTATACACAGATTCCGCTAAACTTTTGGGGTAAAGTTTAAACTAAACTTTCCGCTAATCTTTGACACTTGCTTGTCTTGGTCGCCCCATACCTCTTACCTCCAAGTTGAATGTTCTAAGGCCCTTAATCTACTTAAGGTTTTGTCCCATACTTCTTGGGGAGCGGATAGGCGCATGCTCTTCTCTTTACATTCCTCTCTTGTACTGTCTAAACTCGATTATGGTTGCCCTGCTTACTAGTCTGCTTCTCCTGCTACTCTTCGCCATCTTGATGCTTTGCCGCATACTGGGTTGTGCCTCAGCTCTAGTGTCTTTCGTTCGACTCCCACCCTCAGCTTGTATGTTAACACTGGCTTCCTAACTCTCTGTTACAAACCGAAGTTCATCGTCAGAGCACGGAGCAGTGACGTCAACGCCATCTGTGAGTCTGCTCCCGAAACCCCCACGAAATGGACGACGCCATCTAGTGGAGGCAGGAATATGCCAGCTCGACATGCTAGACTCTTGTCCTGGTAGCTCGTTAGGTAGCTATTGCTGACCTCTGGTGAGGTGGTGCTCAGAACATCAGCGCCATCTATTGAGCTAGAAGCTGTACGTTTGTGTATAAGCCAGTAAGTGATGTTTCCTAGTGGTTCCCATGTAGTGTCCCAGTACTGATGACATGTCTGCTTTCACAGAGTCAACATAGGGCTGCTGTGATGTAGGAAGAGTCAGTCTACCCAAGGCAGCCAAGGTCTCTTCACCAGTCTGCTTTGCAGAAGCAGTGAGCCGCCACTGGACGAGAACTGTAGAATGTCCAACTGTCTGCCTGAGGAGTGGCAGTGACGGGATTCGCCGTACCCGGGGCTTGCTGGTGGAAGAGACGGCCGACTGTGGTGCCGAACGAGGAGAGTAACCAGCAAGTTACACGAGGCTCCTGCCTAGGGCTCGCAACCCTAGTATTCACTCGTGAAGTGGCCTAACAGCGTGAGGCTGATTGGTACCTGCCAGTTACAGGCTGGACTGTGGTTGTGGGCCTTCACGACGTGGCACCCAGTGGAATTGTGATTTGGCTGGCCTGTGGCCAGGGTAGACTCATCGTGGTTTCCTGGTACCTGCAGAGGGTAATGCCGCGGAATAGGAAACCAGGCAAGACTGCACGGAGTGAGCTTCGCCAAGTGTTCAGCGTCTTCAGAGTGAGACGAAGATGTACATTGTGTAGTGATATTTCCCATTTATGACTTTTATATATCTATGGTGGTAGGAAGACTAATTATACATGGTATAAAGTGACGAACTTGTGTGTTTAATGTGCCTCCCCTTTTCATTTTACTTGCATTACTGAGCTCACCCCTTGAAAGCCTCTACTAACTTGGGGCCGGATACCCAAACTCTAATACCATCAGAAAAGAACCCGGTTGCATCCCATAAGGGCCATAACACTCTCCAGGACCGCCATGATCGCTACTGTCTTCGCGACCTTGCACGGTCCTTACGACGTCCTTACTCTCGCCTCTGTCGTGCTTTGACTTTTACCCCTCTTGTGGTCTCTGTTCCCCTTTACCTCCCTCTTTCTGTCCGGTTGTCTCGCCTGCAAAATTCTCTTTCGGTTAGTATTACCAATATTTCTCCTCGTGTTGTTCCGTCCTTGCCCTAAGCTTTTACCCCTCCTGCAGTTCTGAAATGCCTTTTCTTTGAACACTTTTCTTCACACTCCCGCTCCATTTCCATCTTCACCGATGGGTCTAGGTCTGTTGACGGTGTAGGTTACTCTGTTGATTTTCCTGACCACACCTATATGTGTCACCTGCGTCCGGAGACGAGCATCTTCACGGCAGAAATTTATGCTATTCTCTATGCTCTTCGTCTACTGCTTTCGCGCTGTCAATCCTCCTTTTTGGTTCTAGTTGACTCTCGCAGTGCCCTCATGGCTCTGGAGTCCTTTAATCCAGACCATCCGATGGGGGCTGAGATTCAACATTTGGTTGTTTCGTATCTCCAGTAGATTTAAGACAGTAGAGTTTTGCTGAGTTCCCAGCCATATTGGTGTCTCTTTAAATGAGCGTGCGGACGCTGCCACTAAGGAAGTTATCCGCCCTTGTCCCATCTCCCATAAAGGTATTCCTTTTCTGACTTTTACTCGATATTCATTTCTCCATTCTTGCCCATTGGCATACTCTTAAGAGTAGTGTATCCCTGTGGCCTTCCTCCTGCCACCATAACCAGTGATGGGAAACGGCTTTGTCAAGGTTGTGAATTGGTCATACGAGCTTAACTCACGGACACTTAATCGGAGCGCCGCTCTGTTCCTTATTGTCCAAATTGCATTGTTCCTCTTACAGTCATGCATATCCTTGTTGAATGTCCTGACTTCCAGAACGAGCGTGTGTCTTGCTTTCTGACCGTCCCTCGCGGTCACTTGTCCCTCGATAGAATTCTTTTTGAATCGGATACTTTTGATCTTGTTTTCCCTATGCGTTTCTGTTCTCATATTGGCATCCTTAGCGCCCTGTGATTATTCCGCACATTTGATGGTGCTACATATCCTTCCCGGCTTGGTGCCTTCTTTTGATAATTACTTACATACTTGCTAATCTATCCTTATCTAACATAGGGTATCTGTGCATGGGGTTCATTCAAGGAAAATTACCTCAATCACATCATCACCTACCAAAATTCTGCTGTTAGAACTATATCAAACTCTTCAGGCACACACAGCCCCTCTGTTTAAATCCCTAAACGTGCATAATATCCCTATACACTCACTTCACACATTTGGAACTGCTAAGCTTACCTGACGACCAATGTGGTACTGGTTTGTTCCCATATTTTTCCATCCCCAGTCACTGGTTGGGTCCTCATCCCAATGAATTACATCAGCATTTACTTCAGCAAACAGAAATTGGGTATCGTAATTCAGACCAATGTCACCTCGTCTAATGGCCTGTAACGAAACTGGACCACACTGCATCTTGTCTGGAAAAAAATATATATTGTTTATTTTTAATATTTTCAAGTACACCTTGTGCATGGTTATTAATTTTACTGGTAATATTAACATTGGTCCTACATGGAACCTTTTCTCCGTAACAGAAAATGATATATTGTACACATTACCTAGCTTGGTCTAAATTAACAACAATTATGTTTACAGACAGCATTGACAGTTAACATACTTGTTCTAAACAATAACTTACTACACATATAATCCAGTACTACATTTGAAAACGAATCCGCCAACTGAATCTGCTAAGAATAAATGTCCGGACTGAAAACAAAATTTGCGAACGGTAACAGTTAAACGCGTACTACTATTAATAACTGCGTTGTCAAAACTTAATTTAATATAAATATTTTATATATTTAATCTCCTCATTTTAAAATTATGTACTATGAACTGTTGTAAAGTTTACAGTTTTTAAATATCATGCAATAATTGTTATTTTCTAATTCTTATTCTCTCCATTAATCATTAATGTTATATTGCCTCAATTAGTTTAAGAATTGCCCCATTACGTCTGCATACAGTATTGTTTTTCAAATTTGTTTGTTGTGCCCAAAACACTCTGTATTAATAGCTTTAGGCAATACTTTTGTTACTTTTGGATCCTCCACTGTCTTGTATCATTTTTGTGTATGTACTCTTGCCTAAACCGCAAAAGCCATACTCATGCTTTCTGTTCCCGAGAGTGTATTTTGCATATACCCTATAGTGTTATGATCTCAGCCTGCAGGAGAAACGAGTCTCACCCTTTGAGAGTTATTCAGCAAGCCTGACCTAACTGGAAGGTCCAGGAATTATAGAGGCGATGACACAGAGGTAAAATAGTGTGTTGAATTTGTGTAGGAGTTTGAGAATATGGGCAATGAACTAGAAAACAGATAAATGACTTGTTGGAAGATGTGGACAAGTTACTGGGGGCGTGAGGCTCGCTTGTGGAAGGCGATGACCTCACTTGAGGCCAGACATCGCAGGGGAGAGGCCGCGCTTCGTCGAGCTCCCGCCAGAAGGGACCCCTAGCGATATTATCTCCAAGAGAAGAGAAGGTGCAGACGTTCCAGCTGTTGAGTCGAGCTGAGGACGTGTGGTCTCAAGTCCTGGACGGCGAGGAGAGAGTATTAAGCCGCCCAGAGACAGTTTTGTGGGCTGTGACAAGCGCCCTGGTCAGACGTTGTCAGAGGGAGAAGCGCCCTCGACCAGATAATCTGTGGTAAGCCCGATTTAAGCCAGTTCATAGTGTTTGCTTGTAGTTGGTCGTGTGCCCAGCGACAGTAGCGATGTTTATTTTCAAATTAGAAATGTTTTGGTATGACAGAAAGCCTAAAATAAGAGAGTGAAGTGGGAGGAGTGCTGAGCGACGTCCGTCTTCTCTGAGCGCTGGCGGGCAACTGAAGGAGCCCGGCTGCTGAGGGAGGAGGCCCCTCCCAGCGTGAGTGAGGCTCGCCCAGCGAGGTGGCGCATGGACTCGCCCACGGGGGAGTCCACTCTCATTAAATGTAGAGGACAGATAGAGATTGGAGACAAAGATGTTGCATGATTAATTTTGTTTATGTGTTAAAAAGGGAAACAATTTATTGGAGTGCAAATGGGTTGCAGGTTTGTCCTTTGGGGAAGAAGTTGCTGAGGACTTGGAAGCCAGCACAGAGGGAGTGGTTGATGAGACTCCAAGGCAGGGGAGGAGAGGACCCCGAGCTATGAAGAAGCAGTGAGGAGGAGTGTCACGTGCTTCTGCAGAGGTGGTGAAGTGCCACAGTTATTCGAGGAAACTTATGATGCAGCAGCCAGGAGAGCTGTGGATGATCCTAATAGGAGTAGGGAGGCACCATAGTTGTTCAAGGAATCTTCATGGTAGCAGCCTGGAGGAGCTGCAGAGGATCCTGGTGTTTAAGCCCTGAGGAACCTGAAGTTGTCAGGGTAGTGAAATAGTTCTAAATGATCACTTGTATGGAGGTGAGAGTGTTTGTCATTAGCGTGAACGACGCAGTGAGAGGTGAGTGATCGTTTGCTATTTATGTGCCAAGAAGTGTATATTGAAGTTTAGAGTTACAGACGTAGGCAGGAGTACCTACAGATATATATGTATTCTAAGACTGATAGAATGGTCGATTGATTCGTTGTGTGGCACGGATCATTTATACTGATATATATATATGTATGTTATTGCTTTCAAATGCTGATTTGCCTTATATGTGTTTATAGGTATATATATATGTATACATTCTCTTGATGGTAGTGTAACATTATATTGTAAGACTTAATCTACTTGAGGAGGTTGATAATATTAGGTAATACCAAGAGATAGGATACCACTTAGCAAGCTGAGGATAGTTCTGATGGTGTTGGAGTGCAACCTGATTATAATAGTACAGAGTATAGGATTCATCATTATTATTATATGTATGCGTGTATTGTTATGTACTTCGTCCAGTAAATGTATTCAAATTTGCTGGTGTTTGCACTTGTCCCAGTGAGGCTTCCCAGGAAATAGTAAAGAAGGAGAGAGAGAGAGAGCAAGAAACAGGAACCACTGCTGTGGACAGGGTAAGACAGAAGTCTAGTAAGACAAAGGGGATTGAGGAGGTCATATTCCATAAGGAGAGAGTGGGGAGTCACAGCGGCTCGAGTGGGTGTGTGCACGTGACAACAAGGCTGCGTGTTGGAGCCGCATCCCCTAAACGTGTGACGTTGAGCCCCTCTCCAAGGGCCACAAGTGCCTAGTGTGATCTCTTAGTGAAATATGAGCATTTGTCGAGTTGTGGGTTGGGTGGTTCGTCAGCGGTAGCACCACCAAATCCACCACCGCGACAAAATTGGGGGCCTGTGTCCGGGATAGTGAACTGACACACCCACACCCTGTCCAAGAGTGGATTTGTACACCCCTTGCTGAAATAGATAAACTGTGTGACCGCAGGTGTATATTCTCTCTCTTGGGAAGACTCACAGGACAAGATGGATAAGGTGCAAGCATTTGTGGAATCAGGCAAGCCTGAGGACTTGGAAGGTTGCACGAGGGATCAGTTGAAACAAATAGCAGAAAAATGTGGCTTTAGGTTGAAAGCATCTAAAGTGGCTGGGATGAAGGATGAGATCCTTAGGCAGTTAAGAGCCAAAAGCGAAGCGGCAGAGCTAGGAGCCCAGAGAGGAGCTGAAAGTGGAAAGGAGGATGATGGGCTGGATGAAGTGAGATCCCAGGGATCTAGTAGGAGCAGCAGGAGTAGCCGCAGTAGCAGGAGTAGCCGGAATAGGAGCTTGGAGAGATTCCAGTTAGAGCTCCAGATGCAGCGAGAGGACAAGGAGAGACAGTTCCAGCTGGAAAAGATGAAGTTAGAACTCCAGATGAAAAATGAAGCCGAGAAAGAAAAAGAGAAAACCAGGCTGGAAGTAGAAAAAGAGAAAACCAGGCTGGAAGTAGAAAAAGAGAAAACCAGAGTAAGGGAACTGGAGTTGGAACAGAGAAAGAAAAGGAGAAAGCAAGACTAGAGGTCGAAAAAGAAAGAACAAAACAAATGCAATAGAAGCGAATAGAACCTTGGCTGAGCAAAGGATCGAACATGGGTTGCCAGAGAGCACCACCCAGGTATCACGCTCACCAGAGTTAGGGTTAGGGAGAAGGACATTCCCTTGTTTGTTCCAGAAGAGGCAGAGAGCTTTTTCGAGCACTTTGAGAAGGTGGCCAGCATCAAGGAATGGCCACAGGAATGGGCCCAGCTGGTCCAGTTAAGATTGACCGGTGCAGCCAGAGAGGCTTACACCCATTGTCTCTAGAGAGTGCCAGGATTATGCCACAGTAAAGAGCAGCATATTGCGCTCGTTCCAGTTAACCCCAGAAGCTTATAGGAAGCGTTTCAGAGAGATGATCAAAGTTGGAGCATGTACGTTTGCTGAGACAGCAAGGGATCTGAAAGACGATTCCAGAAGTGGATTGAAGCTGCTGGAGTTGGATCTTACGCTGACCTGAAGCAATTGATGGTCATGGAGAAGTTCTTGGAGATGATGCATCCCGAAACAAAGTTCAAGATCCAAGAAGCAGGGATAAAGGAGGTGAGAGATGCCGCAGATAGGGCGGACATGATTACGGAAGCATATAAGAGCTTGAGGGAGAACAGAGTGAAGAATGAGGTGAGACGCAGCAATGGCAGATCCAGTGGAGCCTGGGGAGGAAGAAATTACGAAAGACCCAGAAGAGTCTGGGGTGAGAAGAATTTTGATAAATGGGCAGATAAACGTAAGTACCCTAAAACTCAGAAGAGTAGGTCGCGCACTTCGTCTGAAAGTGAAGATGAAGGAGCTAAACGAGAGACAAATCATTATCCAGGAAATCAAGAGTCCAGTAAAGCCCCACAGAGTGCAAGTAGTGTACCTGGCCCGAGGAACTCTCATGCGAGTGGACAGAGTCAGAACCACTCTGGTACATATAGAAGATACTTTTCCCAGGTGCGATGTTACAACTGTAACGGATTGGGTCACGTGATGCGAGATTGTCGGCAGGGCAAGAGAATTGTGACCCTGGCCATGTGTGACCCCCGAAGTAGATATAATAATGTGTTCCGAGACAAACCACAGATGGTGAACTTAGTGAACGAGAGGTATAGGCCGTTCATAAGTAAAGGTTGGATCAGTATAGGAGGCCAACCTGAGGTAGAAGTTGGTATCTTAAGAGATACCGGAGCTAATCAGAGCGTGATTGCGAGAAGCCTGATTGGGAATGATCGACGATTAGCTGGCAGGAGAAAGATGAAAGTATATGGGTTATTGTCTGAGAGTGACATGCCCGTTTGTACTGTCCAGCTAAGGTCGGAATATGTGTCGGCGGAGGTGATGTTGGAGTGTGCCCCGACATACCTGTTCCAGGAGTCCAAATGATCCTGGGGAATGACTTGGGCGGGACAAAGGTGTTGCCAAGAGTCATAGCGGAGACTGTGCCAGAGGAGTGCCCAGAAGGACACGGCACGGGTGGGACACCTGAGAGTGTGAACCTGACTGACATCCGAGGAGATGGTCAGGAGACCGCCAAGCCATTGAGTACCCTGTCTCGGTAGTGATGAAGACAGAGGTAGCCGACGAGGAAGACGCTGGAGAAGATGAGACAGTGTCTATTCAGCCGAGAAGATATCGACGTAGATATAGCGTGGCTGTTTGATGAAGGTCCAGCTCAGGAAGATGAAGTCTCGGTGAGGCCAAAAGTGAAGATGGCCCAGCCAAAGAAAAATCATGTGAAGAGAGCGAACCTGAGTAGACCCCAGCCTGCTGAAATTAAGGGTCGGAAGGTGAATGCAACTGTGCTGAGCAGAAGTGAGGAAGGATGTGGACATACTGAGGACGAGAGTAGAGCGTCAAGTGTCCACGAGCACAGAGGCATTTGGATAGTAGAGGTAAGTTGTTTGAGATGTCAGGAGTTGACATGTTTCACAGAAAACGCGGAGGAAGATAGTGAAGAAGAATGATAGCCGAGAAAATGGAAGAAAGAGACAGTATGTGTGGAGAGATGCTTACGAGCACTCTAGGAGAGGTAAGCAACATGTACGATCGAGTGCTGTTGGATGTAGTACAGGGCTCGGAGAAACTTTTAGGGAACAAAGAAGAGTTGAAGGAGAAGAAATGGAGTTGTATAGAGGCGAGAAGTGTAGAAGAGGATGATGATACAAGCATGGAGGAGTAGAAGAAAGCCGAGGACTCGATGGAAGTCAAACAGGATGAGGTCTCGGATAAATGAGGAGACGAAAGGGAGGATCGTCGGTGAAGACGAGGGAGTGAAGTATGATGGCAGGAGACGAAAGTATAATGGCAGTATATGGAAGTATGAAGACGACAGAGGAGTACTGACAGTAGATGTCTGACTCTGACGTGAAGAGAAGAAGACAAGGAAACGGAGGGTGGAAACAATAAGTAGAGTTGACCGATGGAGTGCAGGCGTCCAAGGAGGACAGCCTAGCCAAGAGGTGTCAGGGAAGTCAAATCGTTTGTGAGAAGATCATGTTTCGGGCGAGTTGTGAGCCAGATGTTGCAAGGTGCAATGAAGTAGTTGTAGACTCTGAAGAGTACGTAAGCGGATCAACCGGTCGAACCAATCGGTTGGAGAACGAGACAGTGTGGTGGCGGATGTATTATCCCGAGCTTTGCCACTGGAATAACTCTCAAAATAAGGGGAGGGGAGTGTTATGATCTCAGCCTGCAGGAGAAACGAGTCTCACCCTTTGAGAGTTATTCAGCAAGCCTGACCTAACTGGAAGGTCCAGGAATTATAGAGGCGATAACACAGATGTAAATAGTGTGTTGAATTTTATAAAAGTTTGAGATATGGGCAATGAACTAGAAAACAGATAAATGACTTGTTGGAAGATGTGGACAAGTTACTGGGGCGTGAGGCTCGCTTGTGGAGGGCGATGACCTCACTTGAGGCCAGACATCGCAGGGGAGAGCCGCGCTTCGTCGAGCTCCCGCCAGAAGGGACCCCTAGCGATATTATCTCCAAGAGAAGAAGGTGCAGACGTTCCAGCTGTTGAGTCGAGCTGAGGACGTGTGGTCTCAAGTCCTGGACGGCGAGGAGAGAGTATTAAGCCGCCCAGAGACAGTTTTGTGGGCTGTGACAAGCGCCCTGGTCAGACGTTGTCAGAGGGAGAAGCGCCCTCGACCAGATAATCTGTGGTAAGCCCGATTTAAGCCAGTTCATAGTGTTTGCTTGTAGTTGGTCGTGTGCCCAGCGACAGTAGCGATGTTTATTTTCAAATTAGAAATGTTTTGGTATGGCAGAAAGCCTAAAATAAGAGAGTGAAGTGGGAGGAGCGCTGAGCGACGTCCGTCTTCTCTGAGCGCTGCGGGCAACTGAAGGAGCCCGGCTCCTGAGGGAGGAGGCCCCTCCCGCGTGAGTGAGGCTCGCCCAGCGAGGTGGCGCATGGACTCGCCCACGGGGGAGTCCACTCTCATTAAATGTAGAGGACAGATAGAGATTGGAGACAAAGATGTTGTATGATTAATTTTGTTTATGTGTTAAAAAGGGAAACAATTATTGGAGTGCAAATGGGTTGCAGGTTTGTCCTTGGGGAAGAAGTTGCTGAGGACTTGGAAGCCAGCACAGAGGGAGTGGTTGATGAGACTCCAAGGCAGGGGAGGAGAGGACCCCGAGCTATGAAGAAGCAGTGAGGAGGAGTGTCACGTGCTTCTGCAGAGGTGGTGAAGTGCCACAGTTATTCGAGGAAACTTATGGTGCAGCAGCCAGGAGAGCTGTGGATGATCCTATAGGAGTAGGGAGGCACCATAGTTGTTCAAGGAATCTTCATGGTAGCAGCCTGGAGGAGCTGCAGAGGATCCTGGTGTTTAAGCCCTGAGGAACCTGAAGTTGTCAGGGTAGTGAAATAGTTCTAACTGATCACTTGTATGGAGGTGAGAGTGTTTGTCATTAGCGTGAACGACGCAGTGAGAGGTGAGTGATCGTTTGCCATTTATGTGCCAAGAGTGTATATTGAAGTTTAGAGTTACAGACGTAGGCAGGAGTACCTACAGATATATATGTATTCTAAGACTGATAGAATGGTCGATTGATTCGTTGTGTGGCACGGATCATTTATACTGATATATATATATGTATGTTATTGCTTTCAAATGCTGATTTGCCTTATATGTGTTTATAGGTATATATATATGTATACATTCTCTTGATGGTAGTGTAACATTATATTGTAAGACTTAATCTACTTGAGGAGGTTGATAATATTAGGTAATACCAAGAGATAGGATACCACTTAGCAAGCTGAGGATAGAGTTCTGATGGTGTTGGAGTGCAACCTGATTATAATAGTACAGAGTATAGGATTCATCATTATTATTATATGTATGCGTGTATTGTATGTACTTCGTCCAGTAAATGTATTCAAATTTGCTGGTGTTTGCACTTGTCCCAGTGAGGCTTCCCAGGAAATGTAAAGAAGGANAACTGTACTGTATCACATAACTTTAAATACTTCATGAATAATGAGTGCGAATTCTATAGTATTCAAACTTACTTCTCAATTTTAATTACTTTTGGTCGCATTAGTCCAGCACCATCCACACTGAGCTTGCCTTCAGTAAGGGGAACGTCTAGTGGGTTTGTGAAAGAAAACGTGGCTTCACACTGCTTATGCCTTATTACATCTTCAGCAGTCTGCAAATATTTTGTGTTTCCATGAAAACTCATGCACTATTTCATATTGCAACATGCAAGATAAAAACATAAAACAAAACTAACAGACTTGGAGAATAATAATGATAATCAAATTAAATCAACTGATACTTAAGAATCTACAGTTGTAAATACCCAATTCAAGAAAAATTAATTACTTTACTCAAAAATGAGACAAATTTCAGTCTTATTTGTATGATGAGTCACAATAATATTTACCTTAATCTGCAGCCTGGGCTTCTCTATCTGGAAGTCATCCTCCTCAGTCCAGGTCTGACCAGTCTCTTGCACATGGCAGATAGTATAAATCTTTACCATACACTGTTCTACCAACTTCTTCCAGTACTCATTATATCCCACAGTCAATATCACATCCTGTATATTTATGTTATTAATTAATATAATTAAGTGTTACATAGTCTTCCCAACTTGGGGTCTTTTGATAATTACATACTGTACTGAATATTTTTCATTAATAAAGCAAATCAAAATCAAAAGATTCTTGACAACCAAATGACATATACTGTACCTGTGTTCCTTGAGGCTGCAGAACAAAGGTTCCCTCAGCTTTCTTAATGAGAGAAACATTTACACCAGTGTAATAAGTGGACTGGGCAGAGAGATATGCAGTGACTTTTCTTGTCGAATCAGAATCATTGCGGATCATAACCTGTCACGATAAATTTATTAAATTATATTAAGCCTATATACACAGGGTTTACACCCCCCCCCCTTTAGCATTCATACCTTGGCCTCCCTTATGAGCCCATTCATGTATATATAGATTATTCAGTATGACGTCACACTGGCATTAATATCAAATTAGTCAGACACTCATTTATATCATCAACACTTTCATATGCACAGCTTCCTATATACATTTCAACTTTTCACACTATTTACCACAACTTTTACATGCCCATCAGTCTCCCTATTCCTTCCCTGTTAACTCTGTGATATTGTTTTTAGAACTCCATAAATTGTCACTATCAACTGAATACACACAAATAAAATTAAATTGGCTGAAATTTGAATACGAAAATAAACTTTCAGTAAATTGCTATTGAAAGTAGTAAATTAGTAAATTGATTATTAAGAAATTTAAGCAAAAAATTCTAATGTACAGCTTATGAATATCTTACCTTGACCTGGAATTGGTCACCAATTGAGATTTTGTCAATCTCTATCAAATCAAAGAAAACATCCTCTTTTATATCCTTCTTATAGTCATAGTATTGCTGAGCTGTGGTTGATCCACGTATAGCATTGTAGATGGCAAGACGCTCTGCCTTAGTGCCTTCTTTATTCTTGTAATCACTTAATATATCTTCTTGGTCCTTGTCCCCATAATCGTCCTCCACACCAGGACACTTGGTCAGGATCTGTAGTAAATATCATTTTCTATTGTTCTTAATATTTCATCACATTCCGTTATTTACATAATTAAGTACTTTATACCAGAAAGGAAGATGTAACAAAAGGTTTGTTTTGGTAATACTGTACTGAATTATATAATCATTATGATCGAATGGAATGAAAAATAACTAAAGAATTTTGGTGGAATGCACTCACACTGTCAGAGGACAACAAGTTTTGGGGGATTTTTTTTTAATATTTAAGAGAGCAAGTACTATATCAGGGCATGTGTAAAAGTGTTTGCTATTGCTTTCACTAATACATTAAAATCTGCAAATAATAGAAGTAAAAGCATGACAAAAAATAGCAAAGAATGGACAATTTCAGATGATGTGGAATGAGATATTAAATTTGTTTAAGCAAGAATACACAGTACACTGATCTCTCTATTAACCAAAACTGCTTTAACTGAATCTCTAATTTAGTTCCATAAATTTTGGGCTGGATGAATCTTAGCATGCACAAACAACAGTATGGTGGATACAGGGATTGGTTGGATGATAAACCGCAGGCATCCTGATCCCGTTGTGGCAGATAGGGAGATAGTGGCCCTTGGGTAAATATGTGATGCTGTTTGGTATGTCAGAGATATACTGTTTATCGAATGCATTGGTGTCTTTCCGAGAATCTAACTTTTCCTTATGTTTCCTATTAATTGCATACAAATTTTCTAAAGCTGCAATATAAAATTTTTGTACAACTGGGAACACAATACAACTTCTGACTCTGACTGGAAAACATTGTTAACAATGTTAACATTAGCATTAAAAATAATTGAAAGTTCCTTAGTCTATATGTAGACAAGAGACTAAGCTTTAGCACCCACATGCAACACAGCCAAAAAAAAGTCTCAAAAACAGTTGGTATACTCTCTAAAATTAGATATTATGTTCCCTACTCTGCTCTTCCCTTCACTATACTACTTGCTAATCTATCCCCCTCTGTGGTGTTGCCTTGTTGTGGTGAGGGGCTCACGTACACCTCCCTGGGACTGGTGAGCGTTGCTTACGCCCCCCCTCTCCTGCTCCTCTTTGCGTGTTGTACGTGCAGAAGGGCACCATGTAGGGTCTTTGTGAGTCACCGGACCGCCTGCTGGAGGCATCGCCCATGAAGGGCTGCCCTAAGTGGATGGCAGGGCGATCAGGCCGGGGCGAGAGGGAGAATGAGGTCTTTGTACTAGTGTGGGAGAATGGACGAAGCATTAGGACTCCCCTGTTAAAAAGGGGGAGCTCCGCTGGGAACGACGCACCCCTTCCTGCACTGGCCCACACTCGGCCTCCCTGGCTGCCCTGGTAGGTGGTATCCCTTGGTTCCAGGGCCCCTGACTTTTTAAAATGATTGATATATGGAAACCGAAACGACCTCCTTTACCCAGGCTTATGGGGTGGGCGACCAGGCTCATAAGTTGGACTGTGATGGAAGACCAGGGTCTGTAGACCCCTCTACATTGGGTATAGACCAGACTACTCTCTCCCGCTCCCCTCCCTCCTCTGTGGTAGGGTCGAGCCCCAAGTCCCCGCTGGTGACCACCTCGTCCCCTGGCACAGCTCCGTCTCTCATTGTGACTACTGCGCCTTATAACCCCTCTCTCTCTGGGGGTTCTCAATGCCGTCCCCTCCCCGGCTGCACTTGCATGATCCCTTCCCATACTAATACGTACCGTGCCTTGTTTGGTCCTGCTAAGTGGGCTAAATACTTTGATCTCAACCATCTGGATTCAACACCTCCTTACGATTTCTCCCTCCATAAATGACTTGTTGATTCGGTAGATGCCTCTGTTACTTTTAACCCCACCCGTCTCGGTACACGTGTCGTCACTTCTCCTTCTCAGGATGCAGCTACCTACTTAGACGCATTGTCCAACATTGGGGAGACCCCTGTTCGGGTCTCCAATCACGCTCGGTTAAATGCCAGTGTTGGCACTGTTCTCCCGCACAATGTTGCAACTGGTGTTAGGAACTTAACAGACTGCCACGAGAATATTAATTAAACATATCCTCAAAGTCCAAGGCCATTCTGTCCTCCAGGTGGACACGTTCACTCGACCCCCTCGTGGTCGTCGTTGTGAGGAGATGTAGAATCTCCTCAGCTAGTTTTCCTAGTTTCTAGAATAGGCTAGTCGCTCTAGGGACACTAGAAACTGAAGCTTTCAAAATTTACATATACTTGTTGGGTGTCATATGAAAGCTTATGTTAAATGCTGTCAGTTAAAACTAATTAGAGCTCTGTGATTGCTCTGTAGAGAGAATTACAGCAAATTTTTCCTGTTCTGTGAAAGAGAGAGATTTCAGTGTGAAGGGGTGAGAGGTAGTATAACACAAAAACCGTTACGGGTGGGGGGGACAGTGGGGGAACGTTGCCTTCCCCCCCCCACCAAGGGAGACGTTGAGACGTTGTGTTAGGCCTCACCCTCCTTGTGACGTCACGCCACGCCACAGGCGAGGGGCACTTGTGATTGTTCTAGGCACCCCTCCTCCTATGCCGAGTTTTGGCGCGAAGAGCTGTTATTGGAAGCGGCACGAGGAACAGTGCCGGCTTCCTGCTGATTGGTCAAGACAAGGTAGGGGGAGAAATATGGGGATGTGAGTCTCTCTTGCCGCCAGTTCAGTTTGAATTGGGCAGCCAGGGTATGAGAGTGTCTAGGTGGGGGGGTGGCGGGCCTGCCACCCCCCCATCACCGTTATCGCTCCTGTCGTGCAGTTTATTCATATTGCATGGCACTCCAGCCACCCTGGGTGTGTCGAAGCCCAAATTTGCGAGAAACTGGGACTTGGACTTTGAATTCCGCCTGACGTCGTCCATGGGGAGGTGACGCCGGCCAGTGTCACCCCTGTCACCCCAGTGTAAGAGCGAGTCATGATCTAGTGTGTTGGGGGTAGTGGTGATCCCCAGCCACATGTGTGTATGCCACGCGGCCACCCAGGCCGCCCTCAGGCCGCCTGCGCCACCCGCCGGCCGCCCGCGCCACCCGCCGGCCGCCCGCCACCCACCCACCTTACCCCGCGCGCGAGCAGCCCGGGTGGGGTGGGGTGCTGTGACGTCACGCGCCACCCGTGGCCACCCTCCTGAAGGCCACGCAGTGGCCACATGTTGGCCACCACCTTTGGCCACCCCCTTGGCCACAATCCCAGGACAGCCTAGGGCCACATCTTGTCGACGCACGAGGAGCAAGCTAAGTGTTGACAGCCAGGTGGTAAGGACCTGAGAAATGAGAAAATTGTGTGGACGGAAACGTGAGTACTTTAACAGTGTATAACAGGGTCTCAGTTAAAAGAGAATAAGAGAAAAGTTGTGTGGGCCCCTAGCCCGGCCAGGCTAGGGAAGCAGCTGAGACACCGGTCTGTGGCACGCCCAGGTGACTGTGGGGCAGTACCTGGAGAGGGAAATTGTCACTGTAAATCATGTAGTGATATAATGGTACATCTGTAGAGATGTTGTGTGTAGACTGACTAGAGTTTGGGACCAGTCAGTGTAGTAAATCATCATATAAATGATCCAGCCTGTCGATCCAGTATAATCGTTCAGCCTGGATTAATGCCATAGAGTACCGCATATAAATTATAATCATTAGAGGTAGGCAGGCCAGTGGTGCAGGGAGGTCAGTGGATACCCTGGGGTCTGTGTAGTTAGTGATACATTTACCTGGTGATATAATTTCATTGATTATGTAAGGCATTTCCATGTGTTTCATTTGCATGATTGTTGTACTGTGTTGTGTGGTGAGTCAGTAGATGTGATTGCTGACTGATTACCTAATGATGTCATTAGCATGGGGGGCATGCTGACGGTATCATTATGTGCAGGTTTGTGCAGTGGTATCAGGTATACGTTATTACTGTCCTAGGAACTGTGTTGAGGATTTAAAGGGACCCTTTGAGTATTCAGGGTAATTCTCAGTCACTTAATGGGAGCGAGCAATTTGTTAATTTGCCTAATTATGGGAGAATTAGTGCCAGCTGTCCGCGTAGAGCGACGGTGCCTTATATTAACGTAAATTGTCTTGCTGAAGCCACCGGGATCGGGCGATCTTTTGCAACGTTTGCAAGATTAGTGGGGCAGTAATATGGGGATACCTTGATTGTTGCAAAAAACCGTGTGTCACTACTGTGTGGGCATAGTAATTAACGAGTTGCAGTAGTCGCAACCGTATGTGGGCAGTGCCATTTTATGTTGTTTTGCATGCCATTATATGTGTGACCTATGTAACCTTAGGGTTACTTTGTTTCTTTAAGTTGTGTTGAGAACTTGAGGATTCAGTGAGTTAATTAGGGGTAATTAACTGGATAAGGGGGTGCACATTTGAAGTTGTTGAATGAGTGAGGGCTGTTATGGAGAACAGTATTGAACTTGAGCGTGTGGGAATACGTTTCCGGTGCAATTAATTGTCCGTGTGACAATTAATTGACCACTCTAGCTAATTATGTAATTAGCATTCTCATCATGAATTCACGTAGTGGGAGAGGATCTGTCAGAGTCTGTCAGTGATAGTGTTAACGTCAGTTGCTCGAGACTAACTGCCTTTCAGGGTTGGGGCAATTAGTGGCTCATGATAATTAGTGGAGTAATTAACGTCTGGAGTCTTGAGGACTCAGATGACTCGGTAAAGCGAGGTCATGGGGTTAGCATAATACGTTATATTAATCATATTCTGTCTGGTGACAGTGGATTAAGTTGCACTCATTGTTAATTAGTAATTAACTCCTCTTCCGTGAATTCACAGTGTTTGATGAGACCTGCTTAGGCAGTGCGGAGTGAGACGTATTTATGTATGATTAATTATCGGTCCTGGTGACAGTTAATTAATTGCTCAGGTTAATTAGGGTAATTAGCACTCATTAGTAAGTAAAAGTAATTAATGATACACAGACTGTTGAGAAGCCACCCACTGGGGTAGGCTTAGTTAACGTAACTCAATTGGGATGTAATTAGTGGTCCGTTTGACCTTAATTAAGAATTACTCACTGAATACTTGCAAGGAGTCAAGTGTGATGTAATTTAAGAGTTTGAGTTATTGTGACAAGAGGACTTGTGTTAACGTAGAGTACTATCATGTTGTTGTCTAGCGTGAGACACTTGTTATGTGATTAAAGTAGTACTTGTTGCTGACTGCTGTGATCAGTCAATTTCCATCATTATTCACATAATCAATGTTGTAATTGATTAAGGCAATTTCTTTTGGTTATCGTCTAGTGACGAGGGTAAAGTAACTTAGGGATGAGTGGAGCTGTGTCCCAGAATCCCACCTTGCCTGACTTTGTTCACTTTAGTTGTGATAGGGGGAGTCACTGTTAGACTACCCACCTGATTACGGGGGTCGCTCCTGTTGGGCGGGAGGACCTTAAGTTGTGATTAGAGTAGCTGACACCTTAAGTCGTGTCACTATTGATTGCTTGCTTGTGTCATCAGTGGATAACTTTGTTTTGTTAGTTCATGTTGTCAGCCCGAAGTGTCAGCAGGATGGAGCCTGCTGTCATTTCTCGAGGGGCTGTTGAATAGCTGTATTGCAAATGCCACTGGATTGACATTAACGTAATTAAATCACTCGCTGTGGTGTAACTTAGTCTGTGATATTTTTCTTTGAATTTGCAATATTGCGTCATCAGTGGGCACACCTGTGTTCAGGTTAGTTCAGTATGCAGCCACACAGCAAGGGTTGCTATTTAGCTGTTGGTTATGGTGCCACTGGATGGACATTAACGTAAAGATTAATTTGAGGAAGGGTGCTGGAGTTGCCAGTGAACCCATTAGTTATTGATGTCATTGAAAGGCTACTGATTTGATTGCATTGCAACCGCTATTGCAGGTGTAGACTGCACTGAGGCGTAGAACAGTTAGGAGGTTACTGGAGACGTGTTTCAGAACTCACTGTGTCATTTGTTGTAATTGTGATTATAGATCTGTTAGTTCTTGCTTGCTTGTTGATTCCTCTGTGGGCACGCTTATGTTCGAGTTAGTTCATTATGCAGTCCGAGGGGCTGGTGTCTAGCTGTCATTGATAGTGTCACAGGAAGGACTTCGAGTAACGTCATTGACATTCTTTTGTTTTGATGTAGTAGTCTAGTCTCTTGTTATAATAAATTGTTATTTTGTTAACGGTCTTTGATGTCAACCTTCAACTATCCTGTGCCACACCATGTTCTGATATATTGATATTGTTGTTTTGATCTTTGATATGACGGCTGTGCTCTTGGGAATTCGAATTCCAATTCATAGCGCCACACAACAAATAAAATTTGATTGTGAGAACCCGTCGGTTACCCTTTATTGGTTTTTAACGTCATGTTTAACTAGGAGGAACCAGCGGCCTATTGTGGACAGGTTTTCACCCCTGCTGGTGGAAGCCTGGCGGTTTGCTCCCGCTTCTCCTTTTTCTACTGGACTCATGCTTAACTGCCAAGAGCAGCCTTTAAACTTGTAGTCCACCTCCTAAGGGAGGTAGGCGTAGAGAAAAATCTCACAGCTGGCGCCCAACGTGGGGCTATGCAACTTGGGTTCGAGCCCATGCAGGGCAGTCTCATTGATTTTTAAAGTAACATAAAAGTTATCATTACAGAACAATGTGGACCAGGATGGTTGAAGGTATGGTTTGTGCACGGTTGTCACACACAGGTACACACACACCACACACACTGTAGGAAAGAGGTATTTCATGGTAAATATGGTGAAATCTGTCTGGCTTTTCGTGGCTGCTAGCTAGGGGACATTGACACACTCGTGAGTGAGTGGGGTCAGCTCAGCAGCAGGTGTCGTGGACACCAAGCCAGCGTGCAACAGTGGTTGCAAGGGGTGCACTCAGGATATGCCTGAGGTGCAAGACACCACCTACCTGAGGGTAGACGAAGCTTCTAGAAGTGACCTCAAGCGTGAGAGGTTTCATTGGACGACAGTGTAGTTGTCAAGGGTGTCATAAGAGTGTAGTTGTTAGATACACCTTAGGATCTTAGTGGGAGGTCGCGCCACCAGCTAAGGATCCGAGTTGTCTTCTTTAGAGAAAGGAGAGTAATTATCTGTAGTTAGACAGGTGAGGGAATTCTTGCCAGAGTGGGGACTGTACAACCCCAGGAAGAATTCATGGTAGTCACTTGAGAGGTTGAGCAGAGGCTCCCGACTGGAGAGGTTGAGCAGAGGCTCCCATTTTCAGAGGTGACAGCAAGGCCGAGTTCGAGCCTGATGGTGAGAGTGCAGCAAGTCAGTGCTGGCTCAAGAGCAGATTGCAAGGGGGCAATCTCACATAGGGAAGGGAAGCAAGCCCACCTAGTGCACTTAACCTGGTGACAAGGTATGAAGGTAAAGATGCCTAGCATGGCAGTACTGAGAAAGACGATTCGATGGATGCATACATCGATCGCCTTTTGAAGAAAGGCTGAAAATGCAAGATGGCAAAGGTCATTTTGGGCTGGTGATTTTCCATGGTTCAGATCTCCAGCAGCATAATGATTTGTTCTTTAAGGATTGCCTTGGTAAAGGGTTATAGTGATCTGCAGAGACTAGCTGTAAGTTACCATCATCCTCTGTGGTAGAGTCACCTGTGCTCATCTACTGTTGGAGGGCCCCGGGT
>WNGS01003121.1:22996-35071 GCA_020271785.1 Procambarus virginalis | reverse complement strand
AGATTTGCAGAGGGAATGCTGATCACATTCCAAGTTATGTCCAGGTAGAAACGGACCGGGGGAGTTTGACAGATGTCAAGAGTTTCGCTCATGTCCTTGTTTGAGGAGCGAGACCGAGTGAAAAGCAAGGGAGAGACCCCAAGCTCGAGTAGTGTGAGTGGTAGGTGCTTGTAGAAGGCCTTTCTCCCAGATAGTTCAGTCGGTTAGAGCAAGACCGGCTGGTGCTTGACAGTTGGACAGGTAGGCTGATCCTGTCAACTTGTTGCAATGTCAGGTGGAAAACTGACAGTAAGTTCTTAGTAGGCTGAGGGGAAGTAAGAAGTACCTCACCGGTAAGGCCACACCATTGTGTTGCTCATGTGTCCAGTTTGACACAGACCGAGGATGGACAATGGGAGGTTCTAGTGATGGAAATGGTGGAGAGGTGTTGAACCGGCCAGGACCAGAGCTGGAGCCACCGCATGTTGCCACTCCAAGGTCAGGCAGCACCACCCAGGGTGATCCGGTGGTAGTGCACAGGGACACTCAGGCCAGTGATGCATAGAAAACAGAGTTACACACTTCACCTTGTTAGCTAGTACTAACCTGTTGGGCAGGTGTGTGCAGAAAAACTAGCTGGTGTTTTGAATGTATTTCCTTGCAGGAAAATATATTCTTTAGTGGGAGCTAGTGGAGGAGATGTAGCATAAGTCTCCGCAGCGTAGTTTTGCCTAGTCTTGCTAGAATAGGCTAGTGCCGCTAGACTGGGGACAGCTAGAATGCGGAAGCTGTTCAAAATTCTACATATACTGTTGGGTGTCATATGAAAGTCTTATGTTAAAAATGCTGTCACGTTAAAACTAATTAGAGCGATCTGTGGATTGTCTGGTAGAGAGAATTACAGCAAATTTTCCTGTTGCATAGTAAAACACGAGTCAGGTGAGATGAGAGGTAGTATAACACAAAAAAAGACCTGTACGGGTGGGGGGAGAAACAGTGGGGGAAAGCCGTTGCCGTTCTCCCACCCCCAAAGGGAGACGTTAGGCAGTTGGTGTTAGGCCTCACCCTCCATGGTGACGTCACGGCCACGCCACAGGGAGGGGCACTGTGATTGGTCTAGGCACCCCCGCTCCTTATGCCGAGGTTTGGGCGCGATCCTCACTGGAGGGCCCCAGGTGGTGGTCCTCACTGGAGGGCCCCGGGTGGGGGTCCTCACTGGAGGGCTCTGGGTGGGGGTCCTCACTGGAGGGCTCTGGGTGGGGGTCCTCACTGGAGGGCCCCGGGTGGGGGTCCTCACTGGAGGGCCCCAGGTGGGGATCCTCACTGGAGGGCCCCAGGTGGGGATCCTCACTGGAGGGCCCCAGGTGGGGATCCTCACTGGAGGGCCCCAGGTGGGGATCCTCACTGGAGGGCTCTGGGTGGGGTTCCTCACTGGAGGGCTCTGGGTGGGGGTCCTCACTGGAGGGCCCCGGGTGGGGTTCCTCACTGGAGGGCTCTGGGTGGGGGTCCTCACTGGAGGGCTCTGGGTGGGGTTCCTCACTGGAGGGCTCTGGGTGGGGGTCCTCACTGGAGGGCCCCGGGTGGGGTTCCTCACTGGAGGGCCCGGGTGGGGATCCTCACTGGAGGGCCCCGGGTGGGGATCAGCACCTGGGGGCCCCCGGCGGGGACAGGAGCCCACGCCGGGGGGGCCGTAATGGTTCCCAGGCACACCAGCCATGCTCACTTGTTGTCTCAAAGTCTTACTTCTCGTGTCAACAACCATCTATTTGCTGCGGCTCACTTCATGTGTTGTTGGGTGGTATGTCTTCAACACTGCACTCTACCCTACATACACACATGTACATATAGACACCTGCTAGACACTAGGTTTACACTCACACGTAGTGATGAGGCACTGTACAGTATAGGGTGTCCTGGCGGCCTCTCGTGTAAACTCACCAGTCGCACGTACAAACCGCGACCTTGGGTAGGGAGGGCACAAAGACTATTTTTCACAGGAGTGGTGCCTGGGGCCCCAGGAACTGTGGGGCGGCCCACCTACCTTACAACGCTCCCCTCAGCGTGCCTCGATATTGCCACATTAACAATTACTGCCTTAATTTCTGGCAAATCCTTACATCCACGGCCTACCACAGTTGGTTGGAGGGGCGGTGCACACTTAGTACCGCTGTAGCTGACCTATTTGGCGCACTAAAGACTAGACCTTAGGCCTAGGCCTATGTCAAACAGGAAGACGGATACATCCTGCCTGCTCCTTCTCCTCTAGCTTGAGGGCAACTTTTCACCCTTGTGGTGGAAGCCTGGCGGTTTGCTTTTGCTCTTCCTATGGGCTCAGGCTTAAAATAAAAATCTGCAAGTAAGCAGTTCTTTCTGTTTAAGGTCCACCTCCTAAGGGAGGTAAGCGCAGGAGAAAAACTCACGTTAGAGTCTCTGAGACCTAAGAGGCCGTGGCTTCCCTTACCGCAGGCACTAATTCCACCATCTTTGTGGACCACAAAGGTGCAGTAATGGCCTGCCTCAAACTGTAGGGAAAACAATAAAAACTTTTTACAATGGGTTGCCACAAACTCTTATTTTGAGGCCTAACTTCTTTGTAACCTACATCAACAGCAATGACAATATTTATGCAAACCACACACTCAAATTAACTCACGAAAGATTTGTGGATGGGTAGCAACTGAAAACCAGTCTTTTCATGGCAAATAATTTATATGAACTCTCAAATGGACAAATAATTGGTAATTAACAATGCTGTAATTAATCATTAAAATGATGAAGACCCTACATCAGATGCGAGTTAAAGCTAAATTCATGATCTACATTTATGATTATACTGGTCTCGTATAAATAGCATTGAGACCAATTAATTAAGTAATTATCAAAAGAAGGCATCAAATCAGGAAAGTTATTTAGCACCATCTGTATCATGAGATTTGAGGTCAATAAGCTCGAGTTTTGTCCAACAAACTTAGCTCAAACATATTTGTTGGGACTGAGTACTACAGATGTTGGGTGTAGCATGTTGGAGCAGATGCTCTTTTGTTTATTATCTTGTAAATAGTAAGTTATGTACCATATAATTGTTTTGTTGTTGTTGTTGGCTGTTGATAATAAACACGAAGATTGTGGACGAAGATTGTTTCTCTTCCGCCTTCAAACATAACAGTGGCGACGAGGATTATAAAACACCTCAGGCAGAGTGGCTGGGAACGAGACGAGGTGTGAGGATCAAGAGAGTGCAGGGTACGTCGTGTGGACGGGTGGACACTTAGCATACAACAGTTGAGTTGTGCCATGGCTACCCTGCTCATTTCAATGGAGCCGTTTAACACTACCAAGATCTCGTTGGACCTGTGGCTCAGACTGCTGCAAGCCAACTTTCAATACCGTGAGATTAAGGAACACGCCAACAAGAAAGCATACTCTTAGTTTCACTGGATTCTGAAGCATATAAAATCAAATCAAATCAAATGTTTATTTAGGTAAGGTACATACATACAAGAGATTTTACAGAGAGTGATGGATTTATAGATAGTGCTAGTACATACAATGCCTAAAGCCACTATTACGCAAAGCGTTTCGGGCATGAAACTCGTGTTTCATGCCCGAATTTCATAGTGAACATGCATTTCATAGTGTTCTTGGTATCTTGTGTGCGCCTGATCTACCCTACACGAAGACCTATGTAGACCTGATTACCCTGCTTAAACATCATTATGTAGTGAAACCTTCATATCACAGGAGTTTGATGGATTTCCAGAAGAGGACGAAAAAGCAGCAGGAATCCATACAGGATTTATATGCGGACTTGAAGGCGTTGGCTAACCACTGCAACTTTGGAGCACAGTTGGACGGTCGGGTGCGGGACCAGTTGTTCATGGCAATAGAAAATGATTTTTTTCCCTATCCTGGTGGCAGAAAACTTGGATCTACAATCGATGTTTTTATGGACAGTGCTCGAGAAGATATTGAACCTGGAAAGGGCTTTTGGTACAAAATCTACTCAGAAATTTAGAGTAGTACAGGGCCAGACCATCTGGTCTGCACTATTGCTGCTCCCCCTGTCGCTGTAACGACAGGGGGAGCAGCAATAGGTACAATCACAGTAGTAGCAAGTGCAAGTTTCGTGAATATATATGTAACTTTTGTAACAAAGAGGGGCACTTAAAGAAAGTGTGTAGAGAATATCTGAACAGGAACTGCAAGGCCAGGGGAGAGAAGACGACCAGGAAATGTAGGAAGAATAGGTAGTGGTAATGTGGTCAAGGCAGTAGAGGAAGGTAAACCGTCTGAAGAAGCTGTAGGTGAGGAAAGCCGACTATATTCGGTGAAGAAAAGGTATGTTCAATGAGGTCACAAGTGGCGAATTTTGTAATTAATGGGAAGTTAGTTCCCTTGGAACTGAACACTGGTGTTGCAGTGTCAACATTGTCTAGAGATTGGGCAGATACCTTGCATTTGAATATAAAGCCAGGTAAAAATTCACTAAGTGCATATGATAATACACCGTTTAAGGTCTATAGCAAGGTATCGGCAAAAGTAGGCTATAATGGAAAAGAAATTGTCCAGGATTTTTATGTAGTGGATTCACATAATCCTAGACTATGTGGTAAGAATATCATGGAAAAAGTGGGAATTTTCTTGACGGGCCTAGATGAATTGTCGATAGTTAAAACAATTAAAAGTGCCGAACATATGTTAGATTAATATTCAGTGGAGGCAAATAAGCCCATCAGTAGCATGGTGGCAAAAATTCACCTGAAAAGTGGGCTTCTCCTAAATTTTTCAATGCAAGAACAGTACTGTTTCATTACAAGCAATTGGAAGAATCATCCCTGGAAAAGCATGTGGCAGAAGGCATCTTAGACTCAATTACGCATAGTGAGTGGGCAGCCCCAATTGTAGCAGTGTTGAAGGCAGATCGGAAATCCATGAGAATCTGTGCAGACTTCAAGGAACTCAACAATCGCATTCACTGTGAGAAGTACCCTTTACCTAAGATAGATGAGTTGTTGTCAGTGGTCTGCAAAGGGGCAATCTTTTCTAAGATTGACCTGAAAGATGATTACTTGCAAATTCTTGTAGAGGAGGAGAGTCAGAAATTGTTAGTGATTAACACCCACAAGGGGTTATTTAAGTATATAAGACTTCCTTTTGGACTCTCCTCGCCTCCAGCAATTTTTCAGAGATTCATGTCCCAGTTGTTAGTAAACATTGACGGTGTGGCAAGTTTTTTAGATGACATTATTGTATGCGGGGAGAATGAGGAAGAGCATGATGCTAGAATAGAGCAAGTTTTGAATCTCCTGCAAAAGCACAATGTGAAGATTAATATGGGTAAAACAACATTGAAGACCAAGGCCATTGAGTACCTGGGGTACCATATTTCAGGTAAGGGCTTTAATCCATCTTACATAAAACCATGTGGACGAAGATTGTTTCTCTTCCGCCTTCAAAGGTAACATGTTGGTAGTAATATACTGTATATATATGTCTATTGGATTTTTTCCCACTGACGGCTCCTGAAGGTCCCCGAGTCCACCTTTAAGGATGGATGCAGGATAAGATTTCGTCGGGCTCACATAGTTCTTGTTGAAAATACTGTTCTCTGCTAGCAGTAGACTTTGACAACAGTGTTACTGATTTGTTTGTGTATTGTGGCTATGCCAGCTTCCTCCATTCAACACTTTAATGTAAGATAATGTTTCTAATGTTTAATGTTTCTGCCTGAAATGCTATGCGTGTTAATGGCTTTGCAAGAACATCAATGTTACGTACTCTCACAACCCAATATACCTCCTTGTATATAAATAAATAAAATGAGATACACTTGTATGCTGGCTTCTAATAAAACTTAATTCATCAAAATAGGATACAAAAAAGATGATCCATCACCTTTGAAACATATGAAACATTATAATATCAAAGGAGTATTTTAAGACAGAATTGGAACGAAACGTACAAGAGTATCAAGTTCCAAACCTGCTGGACACTACTGAAGACATGAGTTAATTTTGGAGCAAGGATGTTGTCCTGCTTGCCCTCGGCTAGCAGGTGTGAAGAGTTGCTCCCCCACACATATACATCACACGAGTGATGCTCTCCGTCATCTCTACACACGAGTTACCAATGCATGTACGAGTATATTCGCATGTATGAAGAAAAAGTTTTATTTCGTAGTAATTTTTTTTTTTTGAGTGAATTAACTTTAGTAACAACTTTGATGCTACTCAATAAAACTTCAATATCGAGCGAACCTACCACTCACAATCCTGCAGTTCTATGAGCATCATCAGCAATGTTTCTCTACTATTTCCTACAATGGCCCAATCCATCTCGTGCAAAAATCTTCCTAAAAATTGTACTGGACTAACGATACAAGCCAAAAGTGAGAGTTTTTCCATGAAGATAAGAGCAGAACGATACAATAGCACAGTGCCATCTGGATGAAACACTCAAGGCACTCCACGCACTAAACCTTCTCCACTTTGGGCCAAGGAGCTCATCACGCCTTGAAGATAGTTGTTGCTAATGCATGTTCTGCAAGATCCAATAAATAATTCCACATTAGTATACCATCCACCATTCCAGCTTGATATATAAAGTATCTCGATTCAATATTTCCTTCTGGAGCCCCTTTCAGTAGACTGGCTAATGCAGAATCCCTTGATTACTTTCCAGTCATCTTTGGTTAAAGTATAAAAAATTGAAGGATTAAAATTATGATTTTGGGAATGCACCTACATAGCGATGGCCCTCAAACAGCATTTCCATTTCTAGCAATGCATGTGAACAGTGTTATTTAAGTATAGGAATCAATAAGTCAATAAGAACTAAGTCAAACTACATATTCACACTGGAAAATATATAATAAATATAATTCAACTTATACCCATCACTGTAATCTTCAGCAGCTGTGGCAGCTGCACCGAGGGCCAAGTGCACCCATCCCAATAAATACCGTAGCGAGCCCCCTTCTGAAGGCTCAAGCCTAACAGTAACTCTGCACTCAGCTTACGACCTGCAATGAAAGTATTAATGAAAAAACAAGCGTTGAATGTAATGAAACATCAATTTCTGGGTGTGCCCCAGTGGTTCCCTGAAGCTACCATCTCTGATGCTGGTGCAATCTGCTAGGTGCCATCAATCGAGGAGTTCTCTGGTCTACTGGGAACCCAGATCCAGAATCTGGTCCCCTTCACAAAGGCGCATGCCTTTAGATATTGTTATTCAATTATGCCATCATCAAGAAAGGCACCCAGAAAGTGAGCGAGTCAAAAACCACAGCTGGTTGCCTCGGAGATTTGCAGATTAAAATATGGCCATTGAACTCGCCAGACTGTATAAACAAACAAGCGAAACTGTTATAAAACTACCACCCGCTCATTGTTCCCACCCTCCCCCACATTTGGAGAAAGGAGGGGAGCAGACCACGACTCACAGGCCGCTCCATCATCAGTTCGACAAATTATGTAAAAATCCGGCTCTGGGGAAGGGAGAGTTTCAGGGCGCCACTGGGGTTTACCCAGAAATTGGCATTTCATAACATTCAATGCTTGTTTTCTGGCAGGAGAGCCCCTTGTGACTTCCTTAAGCTAACTACCACAGAGAAATAAATGGGCACTCACCAGGGAAAAAGGAGCACAGCAGGTATCATAACAAAGAAGAGAAAGTTTCCTGAGAAAGTCAACCCAAGCCCAAAGAGGGTCGCTGAAGCCCAGGAACGTTGAACAAATGCCGGACCACCAACACATTGTTCGACCTCCCGAACCCATGCTCAAATATCAGCCCAGGACATAGCAAAAACAGTTGAAAAGAGAAGCATACTTCAAGATGTTATGGGAATGAGTGTAGACCGCAAGCTGGTTAGACTTAATGCCACTGTGGATGACCAGAGAAAGACGAGTCTTGGAACAGAGGACCAAGGAGACAAGGCGTGGGACGCCTTGTGAGATAAATCCCCAAGGCATCCACCAACGCAGAAATGGCGGCACAAAAGTAGCAACATCCAATCTTCGCCAGAAAAGAAGGAGCCGGCTGGAGGCTAACAAACCGACCCCATGATCGAAAGAACAAAAACCCTGGTGCCAAATGAGAGCATGAAGCTCACCAAACCAACAATTGGAATTCAAGGAGACCAGTAAGCCTTAAGAAAACAATCCCGGACCAAAGTGGACACAATAAACCAAGCAGAAGACAGAAAATGGAGAAATGATCTAAAGACCAAGCAGGCTCTGGCAGGGCATGAGCAGGCCAGAGGTGAAGCAATGCACGAAACAGCGACTGATGGCTCCTAGTAGATGGCACGTACATCGTAGATGATAGCTTCAGGAAGCAACAAGGGGCTTCTCCAGAAATATCCCTTAACAAGAACACAAAAAGATTAATGTTGCAATGTAGCAGTAACTTTTGAGCTGCAAATGAATATATGGAACTTATGGGATATCAGATACATAAAATCCATTGGGAAGGATATCAAGAACAATTCGCCAAATTAACTTCAAATTTATTAACATCCTCGCTGAATTAACATTGATAACATTGATTCACCATCCAAACAATGCAGCTTGTGGATATCGTGTGCAACCTGTCCTCTTAAAAAGAACGTCGCTTTTGGCCGTTTGCCCGTATGGCAAACGTATGGACGTAATTTGAAAATTAAAAAAAAATTAAAATAAACTTAGGATTTTTTTTCAACAACAGGATTCTCATTCAACAGGATTAAGGATTCTCTAATAGGTTAGGTGGGAAGGAAATTCTCATAAAGTTTCAAAACGTTATGAAAAACGTTAATGGAAAGTTTCCTTTTCTAAGCTTGCCGAGTAAGCCGGACGACTCAAACAGAAAACAGAACAGTACGTCACTTTTGTGAGTCGATTTCATTTCAAATTACGTCCAAATTTGGCCATAGCGCGCATACGAGCGAAAAGTGACGTTATTTTTAAGAGGACGGGTTGCACTGGGAGTAACAAATCTAGCCTTAAATGTAAGGAAACACCTCTTCTGGTGGGCTCCTCAGTGGCTCCCTATTCCTTGGAGCCAACAAGGATCCCTCCTAAAAGTAGATAGAACTAGTACTATTTTCAAAGTATAATTGCTTGAATGCCATAAGTATTCAATAAAGAAAGGGCCTCATTTGGATCCGATAGCTTTCTGTTGCTCTACTTCCTTTGTATAATATTTCATACATATATTTTAAATAACCTAAGAACGTTTTCCTTGTGCATGTTTTCCTTCTACTGCTCACTCCCTTCGACTCCTAAAACATGAAATACAGTATACCTGTTGGGTCCGCAGGAAATGAAGGTTTTATAGTCTCTCCAAGGAAAATAGTAAGCTGCGAGAGAGATGCTAGACCCACACGAGGGAGCTTTAATTTAACAGCCAAAGACAAGGTGCCAGTGCTTGAACTACGGACACAGCCGTCCCTAGTACCTCCGAACACAAACTTCCACCACCCTTAAAAAAATATTTAAAGCACTGTAATTTACTAAACTGTAAACTACAAAAAAACATACCTAACATTTGCAAGATACTTGTCTAAAAATAACTAACAAATGAAAAACTAACAACCTAATTATGACTAATTTACAAATGTAATAAATAATATTATTAATGGAAATATTAAAATAGCAGTATCTAACACACACAAAATATATAATGTTTTAAAAAAGTATTCCAATTACCATAATATACTTTGAACTTCAGGCAATACAGATAAATTATCAAATAATTCTAGTAATTTTCTCATTCTATCACTCAGTCTAATGAGGGCGACACCATGCAACTTGCTAAAAATTCCAACTCACTGTTATTCATCCAGCCAAGCCTGAGGATGGAGAGACAAGCCAGTGTGCCTCCCTAGCTCTATAAGGGCCTCATGAGCTGAGGGGGACGTACCATTGCCCTGAACCTCTGTTGATGGTCTTCGTTCACTTGTCCCAGTAAGAGCCGAAGTAGGAAATTATAAAGTACTGTATATACACGCAGCCCTGTTACCCCATTTCCAGCTTTCTTAAGAGTGGCATGGCATTAGCACAAAAATTTGACCATTTCTGTACTTAATGAGCAGAATATTTACATCATGATACTGCTATGAGAAAATATTGAAGCCATACAATGGGATCTAACCAGCATTCCTGAACTATTCAGACTCATGTACTATTGACATGACAATGATGGGTTGGTAGTGCATGTGCCTGAGGAGTTCAGGGTCCTAAGTTTAACTCCATCGTACAGCTTCAATATTAATTCATGGATTCATCACTTTGTTGCGATTTCATTGTGCAGCGCTCAAGTAGTTTTCTCTACTGTCTGTTGATAAACGTCAGTGAAAATGAACAAATAAAGGAGAGTTGGTTTTGAATAAATTGTGCAGAAATACAGTATTCTATGTTATGACCATTAATCATAAGCAATTAGAAACCTATTAACCATTAAATGACTTAATTAAAATTCTATGAGCGGTGTGCATGACGAAAATAGTCCACAAAATTAGTAGTAAAAAATTTAAATTTTTCAAAAAGTAAATAGGTTAATAAACAAAGAAAAGAGGTTAGCTTTACAAGGTCGATACACGATTTCCTTCCTACATAAGACGTATGAATCTTTTAATTTGCAATTTACCATGTTCTCCAGCAGCCTGTCATAAAGAACAAGTGTCGAGTCCCTGAGAGCTATAGCCTGACAGTCTTCCGCTAGCTAAGAGGTGGTGAGATGCTCTGCCCACTTGAGTTGAGAGCAGGTGGTGCCACTGGAGGAACACTGGCAACTACTCCACCTTCCGTCATCCTCTGTTCCATGCTGAACATTATAAAAATAGATTTAGACAATATATATTCTGTACAGTATTATCTTATTCTTATCTTCATCTTTCTCATGCATTTATCTCTCCTTTCATCTCACTCTCTTATCTTATATTATTTGTCTCTTCCACTATTTTTCTGTCACATAATAATGGTCCAGGACAGACCAAAACATTGTCGTTTCTTTATTTTCAGATGTACATCATTGTTATGATCCCAGGTAGCCAAAAAACGAGTCTCCCCTTTGAGAATTATTCTATCAAGCCTGACCTGACTAGAAGGTCTAGGAAATGTAGAGGTGAAGACACAGATGTAAAATAGCTGGTTGGATTTGATAAACAATTTGAGATTATGGGCAATGAATAAGAAAATAGATAAATGACTGGTTAGGAGATGTGGATAATTTGCTGGAGGCGTGAGGCTCGCTTCTGGATGGCTTTGACCCCCACTTGAGTACCAGACATCGCGAGGGGTAGCTGGGAACGTTGTGGTCTCAAGTCCTGGACGGCGAGGAGTGTTTATTAAGCCGCCCAGAGACATTATCATGGGCTGTGTGAGCGCCCTGATCAGACGCCGTCAGAGGGAGGAGCGCCCTCGACTAGACAATCTGTGGTAAGCACGATTTAAGCCAGTCTATAGTGATTACTTGTAGTTGGTCGTGTGCCCAGCGACAGTAGCGTATGTTTATTGATAAGTTAGACATGTTTTGGTAAAGCAGGAAGCCTAAATAAGAGGACGGAGATGAGAGAGACAGCTGGAGGGACGAGCAGCACGTCCTCTCCCGTCGACCGCCTGAAGCCAACTGACTGGCGGTGGAGGATCTTCCCTGAGTGAGGAGGGCTGCCTGGCCAGGTGGAGCATGGACCAGCCCAAACGGGGTAGTCCACTCTCACAGTATGTAGAGAGCAGATAGATGTTTGATGCAAACAATATAATATAATAATCATCCACAATATAAAGTTAAATCATGATCTCAAATATTGGAAGAATGTTAAATGCACATATAAAACAATTAACTCTACACTTCCAAATTCATGGAATGTATATCTCATTCAATGCACCCTCCCACTCCAACACACACACACACATACACCAAGCATTCACAAGCAACTTAATTCACAGATAATGAATACATTGCAGTAGTGTTTTTAGTTTAATATTCACATTCAAATGCTTATTATGTTTAATACACATTAAGTTAGTACAGATTTGCTTTATGTAGTAATAACATCAATATTTAATCGTTGGTATAGCCAATGGTCGTATCATGGTTAAAACACCACTTATCGTT
>WNGS01003121.1:0-21508 GCA_020271785.1 Procambarus virginalis | reverse complement strand
TGGGTAGGTTTTTATTTTTTTTTTTTAAATTTTGCCCCGAGGGGCGAGTTTATTGGGCAGCGCCACTCATCTTGTGAGTGGACATACCGTCATAGCAGCATGTACAACACTCCACAATAGGAAGGAAACCCGCTGGGTTGTTCATCCTGTCACTTGTACCCAGACACAGCTGGGACTTGCTTAACTGTCTCAAGTGAACAGCTCCTCAAATAAGAAGGTTAACATCTATCAACCCTAAAAGCTTACGTTATCTTGCTGGCGCAAAATGGGGGGAATCTTTTAAGAATAGTATCAATATTTGACAAATTGTGTTTTCCTAACTCAAACAATGTAGGGTTTATTATTCTACACATAATTCTGATGTCTCTCAGGTGTTCACATTCACGAAGATAGTGGTCAAGGCGGTGTCCATCACTCTCACCACAGATTCTGCAACTTCGCTGATCAACTGTTGTTTCCATTCCATATCTCCATGGATATTTGAATCCAAGACGAATTCTCGCTATTACTGATTCTCTCCCTCGTCCTCCTCCTCTTCGGCCATAATGATTGGGATTGCCAGCTGCAACCATGTTGTACCATCGTACAGATTCCCTGGTTTGTGCTTCTATCCTCGTTTCCTCAGTTACCTTGTCACGGTGATGTTGCCTGACAATACCTCTAATTTGTAGTAGAGTCTTGGGTATGAAGTATTCAATATGGTCTCCTTCAGCGCCTTCAGCAGCCAGCACATTGCTCGTTCATTCCCACATATCCCAACATGGGAGGGGATCCACAGAAACTTGATGACTCTTCCCTGATTGGTAAGTACTCTCTCAGCTCTCTTAATTTCAGCGACTATTACAAGATTTTCTGCCCGATTTTTACTTAGGCTTTGCAGTGCTGCTTTTGAATCGGTGCAAATCACTGCACCATTAGTGTTCTGTTCAAGAAACCTTAACGCCATAACAATGGCAGTTAGCTCTGCTTGCGTTGAAGAGGCATAGTTCTCAATACGCGCTTTTTCTTCATTTCTGCGTTGGAAAGGATTATCCTCAATTACTGTGTATGCTGCACCAGCCCTGCCATTGACAGGATTAGATGACCCGTCAGTGTAGATTTGATCTAGTTCATCTCCGGCTTCTTTATAAATTTCCTCGAGATACTTGTGCCTCATTTCTTGAGGTATCATGTTGGATTTTTTCGTTGTCATTTCATTGATGATAATCCTGCATGAGTCATCCTCCCAGGGAGGTAAGCTCTCTACAGGCAGGAGCTCACGGGCTTGCTCAAGCAGGTGAAGTTTTTCGAAGTAGCAGACTGATCTGTGATGCCATTTTTTGCTTCTCCTGTTTCCTCCTGAAAGTAGCACAGAACTCAGTTTTTTCTTAGCAATATCATTGTAATGGGGATCTCTGGCTATATTAATTGCAAGCTTAGCATTCAGCTCCTTAATTCTGCTTTTAACACTGGGGAGGGACAACTCCTACCGTAGATTAGACGTTTTGGCAGTTCTTGGGACTCCAAAAATAATTGTCATGGCTTCATTCTGAATGATCTCGAGCCTTTTCATATCGCTTTGGGAGTAGGTGCTTAAAACTGGTGCGGTATAGTCTATGACGGAGCGCACATAGGCTGTGTACATCATTTTAAGCACGGTAATAGAGGCTCCACGCCCATTCCAGGTCATTGTTTTTCAGTGCCATGAGTCGACTTTTGCATGTTCCTATGAATTGATTGAGCTCCTCTTTCTTCCCCTTGTAAGAGCCGTCAGTGACGCCAAGGTACCGATAGTGGTCAACCCATTCAAGTGTTACACCATTAATTTGTAGTTCTTCATTTTCTCCCCGCTTGTGATGAGAGTATGCTTTTGTCTTGTTTGTGGAGAGAGTGAAACCGAGCTCAATACATTTCCTTCCGAGGACTGTTTAATGGACTGTTTAATTTTTCCAAAGGTGGGAGCTTGTATTAGAACATCATCTGCATATCCAACTTGTTGTGTTCCTTCCCGAAAGTTAATATTTGCAATGGCGTTCATAAGTACATTGAATAGTGTGGGGCTTAAGACTCCTCCTTGGGGGGTACAGAGTTCCATATTCATTGTTCTGGAGACTGCTCCATTGAAGCAAACCTTGGCTTTCCTCCCTGTGAGGTAGTCTTCAACCCATTTCATGAGTCTCCCCTTGACACCCATGCATGCATGCTCGTCCAGGATCGCAATCCCCTTTGCTTTGTCGAAAGCTCCTTTGATATCGACAAATACAGAGTACTTAGCTGTGTCATTAGCCAGGTAATTAATTATACAATTTGCTGTGACCATTGAACAAATCCATTGACCCCTCCCCTAGCCTGCCTATTTTGTGCAACAGTCGGTTTAGAATGATCCTTTCAAGCATTTTGCATGTGCATGACATGAGACTGATAGGTCTGTAATTGCCAGGGTCATTGGGCTTCGGTATGAGAACAATTATTGCATGTTTCCATTGTGTGGGCAACACACCACTTAGGAATTACTTGTTAAACAGGTGGAGTAGTTGATTCCCAGACACTTCACACAGTGCATTGAGTATGTCGTAGGTGACGCCATCTTCACCAGGTGCTGTACTTTTACCCTTTTTCATAGCCCCCTTTACTTCCTGGGGCTGTGATTGGTTCCTCATACTCGTCATCACTAGATTGTGTTCTTGTTATCCTAATCCTTCTGTCATTATGTTGCAGGAGCTGTTCCCTGCTTACTTCTGCAGTGCTTAATTTGGTTATTAAGATCATAAACAAATATATCAGTGTCTTCTGGGATTTGGTATTCCGTGAACCAGTCACTCATCCTGTTTATGAAAAGCGGCCTCATATCTGGTCCGAGCGATAACCTTTTTCTTTTATTTGTCTCTTTCCTTCTCTTGCACATGTCAACGGTGGTAATCAGTGCCCAGTGGTCACTACATAAACTGTGCACAACGTGTCTACTGGCATCCGTGTCCTGTGCATTCAGCAGGAGAGGATAGTCTAATCTTCCTCCTCTGAGGTGAGTTTGTTGTTCATCACCCAGGACTCTTAAGGTTTTCACTTCCCCTGACATAGAGTGACAGTTTCCGTCCATTGACATTGGGCTGATGACAGTTGGCACCAAAGTGTGGGTGCTTGGCATTAAGGTCACCAACCAGCAGGGTAGGTTCTTCATTAACAAATTCAGGCAGTGTGTCAAGGTCAAGTTTACTCTGTGGCACATATAGGTTGATTATATGTAGGGCATTATTGTTTAAGTGAAGAGTTACCCCCAGTGATTCATAGTCATCCTCCATGTGAAGATCATCAGTAATCTTTGTTGCTGACATAGGTAATAAGACCCCGTTTCTGGTCCCCAGAGGGCAGGGGAAACTTGCGATAACCGCTGAACCTTGGGTTGACGTCATCGCCCACCAGTGTCTCCTGTAGCACTATGACGTCAGTTTGGTGTTCACGAGCGTATTGTATGATGTCATTAAGTCTACCGCGAACGCCATTGCAGTTCCATTGTAGGATAGTGAGACTTTCTTCACCGTGGTTATCCATCGTGGAGGTGTTGGTCATCAGATGTGATGTGTGCGGTGTTGTTGCTGGTGAGAGTGTGTGCACTGGTGGTGTTGTATGTGGTGTTGCCCCACCGTCATGTGCTGGTGGTACTGTTTGTATGGGTGCCAGTGGTCAATGGTGTTGTGTACACTAGTGTCGTTGTGTTCACTGGTGGTGCTGTTGGTGGTGTTGCGTTCACTGGTGGTGCTGTTGTGTTCACTGGTGGTGGTGTTGAGTTCACAGGTGGTGGTGTGTTCACAGGTGGTGGTGTGTTCACTGGTGTTGGTGTGTTCACTGGTGGTGGTGTGTTCACTGGTGGTGGTGTGTTCACTGGTGGTGGTGTGTTCACTGGTGTTGATGTGTTCACTGGTGTTGGTGTGTTCACTGGTGTTGGTGTGTTCACTGGTGTTGATGTGTTCACTGGTGATGATGTGTTCACTGGTGTTGGTGTGTTCACTGGTGTTGATGTGTTCACTGGTGTTGATGTGTTCACTGGTGTTGATGTGTTCACTGGTGTTGATGTGTTCACTGGTGTTGATGTGTTCACTGGTGTTGGTGTGTTCACTGGTGTTGTGTTCACTGGTGTTGATGTGTTCACTGGTGTTGATGTGTTCACTGGTGTTGGTGTGTTCACTAGAGGTGTTGCGTTCACTGGTGTTGATGTGTTCACTGGTGTTGATGTGTTCACTGGTGTTGATGTGTTCACTAGAGGTGTTGCGTTCACTGGTGTTGATGTGTTCACTGGTGTTGGTGTGTTCACTAGAGGTGTTGCGTTCACTGGTGTTGATGTGTTCACTGGTGTTGGTGTGTTCACTAGAGGTGTTGCGTTCACTGGTGTTGATGTGTTCACTGGTGTTGGTGTGTTCACTAGAGGTGTTGCGTTCACTGGTGTTGATGTGTTCACTGGGACAGCGATAGCACTGAGTCTGCTGTTATGTGCCGTGGCTCGTGTTGCATCCTCATGCACCAAGTTGCAACCTGCTGAACTCGCCTGAGACAAGTTCAGGCCCTGCAGAATGTGAAGTATGTCCCCCTGGGTCTTCTGGACTGTACATAGGGTATTCTCAAGCTTATTTTGCTTGCTCATTAATTCTTGCATGAGTGATTTTTTATCACGTGGGTAATCATTGCTTCCATATCGGGCGGCATTGTTTCATCTGGTCCCAGAGAGGTGTTGGCTGGTGAGTGAGGAGGAGGGAGAGTGGTAGGTTACGGGTTCGCCTGAGAGACAGAAGAGCTGGTTGACTGGGAGGCGTTAGGGGGTATGGGTGATGAGGCAGGAATGAGGTTAATGGGTGGGGTAGGGTTGGGGTTAGTGAGGGAGATAGGGTTGGGGTTAGTGAGTGGGGTAGAGGTAAGTGGGATTGTGAGAGGAAGGCTGGTCTGGTTGGGCCTGTGCGGGGTGGTGGTGGGTCACTCCACCACTACCCGAGGCTGTTGTCTGCCTACTGTAAGCTGGATCCTGGTTTGCTGTGGTACTGTTCACGGAGCCATTCCCATCCCTGTTTACTGGTCCACCTGCTGTCTGCGTCGGTGTCCTTCTTTGTTGGAAATTTCCAACACTTATCATCCATTATTATATTATGATAAATTACCATTAACTTACTAATTGCAGTAGCTCTTAACACCACTAACCGTAGTGTTAATATAAATTAATCTGAGCATATTGCTGATAATATTACTCCTGATAATGTAAATCAAGAGTTATTAATTGAAATTATTCAGTAACAGTTTTTATTCTGTTACGATCGAATGCTCTGGAGAAGTATAAATAACATCTCCATTTCTCGCTAGAGATCATTTATCGAGAATATTATAATTATTAATTCCCTATAATTTCAACCCAGTTCATATTATCGCATTTCATCCATAATTGCGCGGAAAAGAATAATTTGTGTTTAATAATTTCCGTGGTGAATGCGAGAGCGGGGAGAGGGAGGCGGCGACGCCATTATTACAACAACAAGGCACGCGCACGAGACAACGTGGAGAAGCACAAGGCTTTGCTGAGAATTCTTATCGACAAGAATTACGTTGATACACAGTTAATAAGTGGAATTTACTCGCCTAAGTGTTCTCTAGTGCCTCAACAGTGAATAAAGCGTCTACAATTACCACCAGGACCCGTAATTAAGTGTGCACAGCAGTGAACACTGAGTCCAGCAGACGCACATTTCGGCAGACCTTAGTACTCGGTTACGCTCACAGGTTTTTCTTTTCTAGTTTGGTGCATCAAAGTAGATAGTACCTTAGTGAGTAGTTTGTCGTTATGAAGAATGAATACCAACAATCAAACGTTAGTAATATTTATCACCCAGCTCAGTTTCATGAATATCTGAACATAATTTGTAGCCTAGTCAATTGCTACTTTATATTTCCTGTATTACAGCTTGTATTTGAGACGCCAGCAAGATTCTCATCAATCGTGTCATTTACCTCGATTTATTTCTCTATGGGGATTCTGTGACCACGAGGACGAATGATGAACTGGCGTTAGAAATCGTCTTACAGCTAAGACACATTTTTCTTATAAATTTATTCAATTTAATTATTGCTTCTATAATTAATATAGCAATTATCATAGAATGTTTATTGCCAGATTTGGTAGTTAATGTTTATTTTAACTGTGCTCAATATTTATGCTCAGTGATTAATGATGATTAATGATCTTAAATGAATATAATTTGATTACCATATATTTGCATATATTGTAGTTAGATTTACCATAATACTAATGCCATAATGAACTAGTGACGAACCACACTGGTTCCTAGATATATATGAACTTCTAGAAATAACCCCCCAATGTTGATATTTGAGGCTTTGGCTTTAATTAGTAATTACAGTCTTCATTATTTTCAAGTGAATATTCATTGAATGAGTTTCCATAGACACTGGTTCTCTGGTGTCATTCTAATGATCAATTTTATTTGTTTTCCCTCTTTTCTCAAAAGCGGGTGGTCCTTCGATTTATTTCAATACAATAATTAATTAATTTATTTTCTAAGTTCAAGCCCCAGATACCCAACATTCTTAAGCCCTGCCAATCAGGCCTCTTGCTACAATACCTGTTCCAAGCATGATGGGGCTGCTTGCAGTTGACGCATTTGGGTGTCAAATTACCCCGCCACCCCCACCCGGTGTAAGCTTGGCCAGACACTGCTTGGTGTCGTGAGAGTCACTGCAACACCCACACCCAACTGGGCGATCACATTGCCACGTTCTGTGATCCCACCGTTGACAGTTGCCACATAAGGACGGGCTGCCAATATACCTCTCCACTTTGCACGCCCTCATGCCTGGTATTTTAATGACTTGGGGCAGGTCTCCCTTCCACATAGCAATTGCTTGATTTTTGGCCAGTCCCCCTGGTCCAGTGTTGCGCTTGACCCAAACGATCTGTTCATAGTCCTTGAGAAAGTCCACGTCAACATGAATACTATAGTTCTTAATTATAATTTTAGTCTGTCTTGTCTCTGAGTTTGCTTCCCACAATTTAACAACCTTACCTTGATACTAGAGACTGGTCTCTGTGAAGTACTTGAGGGCACTGTAACCCTGCACCCGTGCATAACATTGCCACCTACACACCTGTTCTCTATGCGATACTCTGCGCTGTGGGCGCGGGCGGCCTCAATAATCCATCTGTACTTCTCTGTTGCTGTCAATCCCATTGCAGGAAAGATTATGGTGTGCCACTCACTGTCTTCGTCTTGTCGTTGTTGTTGTCGTTGTTGAGGTTGCTGCTGCTGTTGGTGCTCCCCCTGTCGCTATAACCTGTCCCGTTTCATGTTGTTTCTGTCTTGGACTAGTCGGTAGTTACCATCATCCTCTGTTGTAGAGTCACCTGTGCCATCACTGTTGGAGGGCCCCAGGTGGGGGTCCTCATTGGAGGGCCCCGGGTGGGGATCCTCACTGAAGGGCCCCAGGTGGGGATCCTCACTGAAGGGCCCCAGGTGGGGATCCTCACTGGAGGGCCCCGGGTGGGGGTCCTCACTGGAGGGCCCCGGGTGGGGATCCTCACTGGAGGGCCCCGGGTGGGGATCCTCACTGGAGGGCCCCGGGTGGGGATCCTCACTGGAGGGCCCCAGGTGGGGATCCTCACTGGAGGGCTCCGGGTGGGGATCCTCACTGAAGGGCCCCAGGTGGGGATCCTCACTGGAGGGCCCGGGTGGGGGTCCTCACTGGAGGGCCCCGGGTGGGGATCCTCACTGGAGGGCCCCGGGTGGGGATCCTCACTGGAGGGCCCCGGGTGGGGATCCTCACTGAAGGGCCCCGGGTGGGGATCCTCACTGGAGGGCCCCGGGTGGGGATCCTCACTGAAGGGCCCCGGGTGGGGGTCCTCACTGGAGGGCCCCGGGTGGGGATCCTCACTGGAGGGCCCCGGGTGGGGATCCTCACTGAAGGGCCCCAGGTGGGGATCCTCACTGGAGGGCCCCAGGTGGGGATCCTCACTGGAGGGCCCCGGGTGGGGATCCTCACTGGAGGGCCCCGGGTGGGGATCCTCACTGAAGGGCCCCAGGTGGGGATCCTCACTGGAGGGCCCCGGGTGGGGATCCTCACTGGAGGGCCCCAGGTGGGGATCCTCACTGGAGGGCCCCGGGTGGGGATCCTCACTGAAGGGCCCCAGGTGGGGATCCTCACTGGAGGGCCCCGGGTGGGGATCCTCACTGAAGGGCCCCGGGTGGGGATCCTCACTGGAGGGCCCCAGGTGGGGATCCTCACTGAAGGGCCCCAGGTGGGGATCCTCACTGGAGGGCCCCAGGTGGGGATCCTCACTGAAGGGCCCCAGGTGGGGATCCTCACTGGAGGGCCCCGGGTGGGGATCCTCACTGAAGGGCCCCAGGTGGGGATCCTCACTGGAGGGCTCCGGGTGGGGATCCTCACTGAAGGGCCCCAGGTGGGGATCCTCACTGGAGGGCCCCAGGTGGGGATCCTCACTGAAGGGCCCCGGGTGGGGATCCTCACTGAAGGGCCCCGGGTGGGGATCCTCACTGGAGGGCCCCGGGTGGGGATCCTCACTGGAGGGCCCCGGGTGGGGATCCTCACTGGAGGGCCCCGGGTGGGGGTCCTCACTGGAGGGCCCCAGGTGGGGATCCTCACTGGAGGGCTCCGGGTGGGGATCCTCACTGGAGGGCCCCGGGTGGGGGTCCTCACTGGAGGGCCCCAGGTGGGGATCCTCACTGGAGGGCCCCAGGTGGGGATCCTCACTGGAGGGCCCCAGGTGGGGATCCTCACTGGAGGGCCCCAGGTGGGGATCCTCACTGGAGGGCTCTGGGTGGGGTTCCTCACTGGAGGGCTCTGGGTGGGGGTCCTCACTGGAGGGCCCCGGGTGGGGTTCCTCACTGGAGGGCTCTGGGTGGGGGTCCTCACTGGAGGGCTCTGGGTGGGGTTCCTCACTGGAGGGCTCTGGGTGGGGGTCCTCACTGGAGGGCCCCGGGTGGGGTTCCTCACTGGAGGGCCCCGGGTGGGGATCCTCACTGGAGGGCCCGGGTGGGGATCAGCACCTGGGGGCCCCCGGCGGGGACAGGAGCCCACGCCGGGGGGGCCGTAATGGTTCCCAGGCACACCAGCCATGCTCACTTGTTGTCTCAAAGTCTTACTTCTCGTGTCAACAACCATCTATTTGCTGCGGCTCACTTCATGTGTTGTTGGGTGGTATGTCTTCAACACTGCACTCTACCCTACATACACACATGTACATATAGACACCTGCTAGACACTAGGTTTACACTCACACGTAGTGATGAGGCACTGTACAGTATAGGGTGTCCTGGCGGCCTCTCGTGTAAACTCACCAGTCGCACGTACAAACCGCGACCTTGGGTAGGGAGGGCACAAAGACTATTTTTCACAGGAGTGGTGCCTGGGGCCCCAGGAACTGTGGGGCGGCCCACCTACCTTACAACGCTCCCCTCAGCGTGCCTCGATATTGCCACATTAACAATTACTGCCTTAATTTCTGGCAAATCCTTACATCCACGGCCTACCACAGTTGGTTGGAGGGGCGGTGCACACTTAGTACCGCTGTAGCTGACCTATTTGGCGCACTAAAGACTAGACCTTAGGCCTAGGCCTATGTCAAACAGGAAGACGGATACATCCTGCCTGCTCCTTCTCCTCTAGCTTGAGGGCAACTTTTCACCCTTGTGGTGGAAGCCTGGCGGTTTGCTTTTGCTCTTCCTATGGGCTCAGGCTTAAAATAAAATCTGCAAGTAAGCAGTTCTTTCTGTTTAAGGTCCACCTCCTAAGGGAGGTAAGCGCAGGAGAAAAACTCACGTTAGAGTCTCTGAGACCTAAGAGGCCGTGGCTTCCCTTACCGCAGGCACTAATTCCACCATCTTTGTGGACCACAAAGGTGCAGTAATGGCCTGCCTCAAACTGTAGGGAAAACAATAAAAACTTTTTACAATGGGTTGCCACAAACTCTTATTTTGAGGCCTAACTTCTTTGTAACCTACATCAACAGCAATGACAATATTTATGCAAACCACACACTCAAATTAACTCACGAAAGATTTGTGGATGGGTAGCAACTGAAAACCAGTCATTTCATGGCAAATAATTTATATGAACTCTCAAATGGACAAATAATTGGTAATTAACAATGCTGTAATTAATCATTAAAATGATGAAGACCCTACATCAGATGCGAGTAAAGCTAAATTCATGATCTACATTTATGATTATACTGGTCTCGTATAAATAGCATTGAGACCAATTAATTAAGTAATTATCAAAAGAAGGCATCAAATCAGGAAAGTTATTTAGCACCATCTGTATCATGAGATTTGAGGTCAATAAGCTCGAGTTTTGTCCAACAAACTTAGCTCAAACATATTTGTTGGGACTGAGTACTACAGATGTTGGGTGTAGCATGTTGGAGCAGATGCTCTTTTGTTTATGATCTTGTAAATAGTAAGTTATGTACCATATAATTGTTTTGTTGTTGTTGTTGGCTGTTGATAATAAACACGAAGATTGTGGACGAAGATTGTTTCTCTTCCGCCTTCAAACATAACAGTGGCGACGAGGATTATAAAACACCTCAGGCAGAGTGGCTGGGAACGAGACGAGGTGTGAGGATCAAGAGAGTGCAGGGTACGTCGTGTGGACGGGTGGACACTTAGCATACAACAGTTGAGTTGTGCCATGGCTACCCTGCTCATTTCAATGGAGCCGTTTAACACTACCAAGATCTCGTTGGACCTGTGGCTCAGACTGCTGCAAGCCAACTTTCAATACCGTGAGATTAAGGAACACGCCAACAAGAAAGCATACTCTTAGTTCACTGGATTCTGAAGCATATAAATCAAATCAAATCAAATGTTTATTTAGGTAAGGTACATACATACAAGAGATTTTACAGAGAGTGATGGATTTATAGATAGTGCTAGTACATACAATGCCTAAAGCCACTATTACGCAAAGCGTTTCGGGCATGAAACTCGTGTTTCATGCCCGAATTTCATAGTGAACATGCATTTCATAGTGTTTCTTGGATCTTTTGTGTGCGCCTGATCTACCCTACACGAAGACCTATGTAGACCTGATTTACCTGCTTAAAACATCATTATGTAGTGAAACCTTCATATCACAGGAGTTGATGGATTTCCAGAAGAGGACGAAAAAGCAGCAGGAATCCATACAGGATTTATATGCGGACTTGAAGGCGTTGGCTAACCACTGCAACTTTGGAGCACAGTTGGACGGTCGGGTGCGGGACCAGTTGTTCATGGCAATAGAAAATGATTTTTTTCCCTATCCTGGTGACAGAAAACTTGGATCTACAATCGATGTTTTTATGGACAGTGCTCGAGAAGATATTGAACCTGGGAAGGGCTTTTGGTACAAAATCTACTCAGAAATTTAGGGTTAGTACAGGGCCAGACCATCTGGTCTGCACTATTGCTGCTCCCCCTGTCGCTGTAACGACAGGGGGANGTGTTAGTTTTGTTGGTTGACATCCATAAGTGGACTTTTTTTAGTTCCTTATTAACAACATTATTTAGTGTATGTGGGTTGGGGTTAGAGTAGATGAGGGTAGTATCATCAGCAAACAATAGTAGGTTCAGAATGTTGAGACATTAGGCAGATCATTGAAGTATATAAGAAATAGGAGAGGTCCCAAGATGCTGCCCTGTGGCACTCCAACGGTTATTGGTAGAGTGGGAGAGGTTATAACATTGATGGCTACACATTGGTGTCTATCACTAAGATATAATTGGATATAGTCCAGGAATGGCCTCGGATTCCATAATGATGGAGTTTACGTAAGAGGTAATTGTGATTAACAGTATCAATGGCCTTTCTCAGGTCAATGAAGAGTCCAATCGGAAACTCACTTTTGTCAAGGGCTGAGTAAATTATATCAAGGAGACTAATAATTGCGTCGTTGGTACTCTTTTGGGAGCGGAAGCCAAACTGACAAGGGCTGAGTATGTCGAATTTTACGAGGTAGGAGTAGAGCCGTTTGTAGATAATTTTTTCAAATATTTGTGATAGTATGGGTAGGTTTGATATTAGTCTATAATTGTTTATGTCTGCCGGATTTATGTCCTTTATGAACTGGCGTTACTCTTGCTTTTTTAAGGATATCAGGGAAGGTATGACACTAGGGATTTGTTGAACAGCAGAGCTATGGGTGGCGCAAGGGCATGGGAGGCACTCTTGTATACAATGGATGGGATTTCACTGATGTTCCCAGCCTTGGTTTTTAGTGAGAGTATGATGGACACAACATCTGTCGGGCTGACTGGTGAAAGCAGAGGAGAGTTTGGATAGCTGCCTGAGAGATATGTGTCTGGGTCTGTGGGATTTTACTGGCGAGGTTAGCACCAACCGATGAATAGAAGCTATTAAATTCATTTCCATTTCTAAATCAGATGACGGTGTAAAGCCATCCTTGGAGAGTGTTATCTGGTTGTGGGAGTGTTGTTTAGTTCCTAGGATATTAGAGATGGTTTTCCATGTGCTTTTCATGTTGACTTTTGCTTCTTTGAATCTATTCTCATAATATGAAAGTTTAGCTTTTCTTATGATACTGGTAAGCACTGATGAGTACCTTTTAACTACTTCCTTTGTAACTAGGCCAATCCTAAATTTCTTTTCATATTCATGTTTTTTGTTGATTGATTTGAATATGCCACTTGTGAGCCACGGATTGTTTTTTCTTTTGTCAGTTACTTGTTTGGTAGGGAGGGGACAGTGAGTGTTGGAGAGGCTTAGAGTTTTGGAGAGAAAGAGGTTAGTTAATGAGTTTATATCCTGTGTATTATTGAATTCAGATTCCCAGTTAACATTGTGAAGTGCATTAGAGAGATTGCCTAAAGCTGATTCACTCTGTATCCTGAATGACAGTTTCTTGCTTTCTGGTGGTGTTATATCCATGTTTGCTTTGAGGAAGGTAGGATAGTGGTCAGTTGTTCTTTCGTAGATTATACCAGATGTAAGGGGAGCTGTTATATTAGTCCATAAGTGATCCAAGGTAGTGGCAGATGTTTGAGTGACTCGGGTGGGCTTGGTGATTGAGGGGATTAGCATACAGGAGTTCATGCTGTTATGGAAATAGTCAACTAGAGGGTTATTTTGAAATCACTAGGTCAATATTGAAATCACCTCCTAGAATGATGTGATTTTTGTTGAGATTGTTATTTATGATAAGATTCCTTATGCTATCTGAGAATGAAGCTATGTTGGTACTGGAAAATCTATAGATGGCACCGATAGTCAAGGAGGATTTAAGGGATTTACTGGAGAACTTGGCAAAGGTATATTCACAATAGTCGTCTCTATCACTAATGACACTATTGTAGATGAAGGTATCTTTGTAATATACTGCTGTGCCACCTCCTTTTTTATTAGGCCTGCAGTTGTGAATGGCTTTATAACCAGCTAAATTGTAGAGTTGGGTATAGTCATTACTTAGCCAAGTTTCTGTTAAAATGATGAATGATAATTTAGTACCTAGTGCTGTGAGTAGTGCATTTATATCATCAAAAAATTACCAAGTGATGTAACATTTTGGTTGTAAACTGATAAGCAGGGGCTATTTTAGAGTTAGTTTTTTTTGCAAGATTTGCTGTGTAATACCTGCAATAATGATGGTAAATGTGCTGATTAGTGTGGATATGAGACAGAGATTTCGATCAGGATCAATATCAGTATGCATTTAGATGCAATGGGATCTCGATACAATAAGGCAAGCAATTGCAGGAACATTTAAATACTAAATCTGCTATAAATAGAAAGTAATTATAGCAAAACACACAACAATAAATGTAAGTACACATAAATAGAAACAATTAGAAGTATATCTTGAGTTATCTTGAGATGATTTCGGGGCTTTTAGTGTCCCCGCGGCCCGGTCCTCGACCAGGCCTCTACCCCCAGGAAGCAGCCCGTGACAGCTGACTAACACCCAGGTACCTATTTTACTGCTAGGTAGCAGGGGCATAGGGTGAAAGAAACTCTGCCCATTGTTTCTCGCCGGCGCCCGGGATCGACCCCGGGACCGCAGGATCACAAGTCCAGCGTGCTGCCCACTCGGCTGACCGGCTCCCTAAGTAGAGTGAAGATCACCGTAGATAGCCAGGAAGAATACAGAAGTTAGGTAAAGAGAGAAGACAAAATCAGTAGAATGACAAGATTAGTATGTAGCAAAAATAATAAGACAAATAATAATCGTAAAGTAAAATAATCTTAAAGATAAATTATTTTATATAGCTTAGTTGTGAACCTATAATTAGTATGAACTTAAGAAAACAAAATGAACTGAATAATTAATTACAATAAATGACATATAAATAAAAATACAATTAAATTTAAAATTGAAAAAGTAACAAGGTAAGCAAGGTAAGATTGCAAACATCGTTGCAAACATCTATATATATATATATATATATATATATATATATATATATATATATATTATATATATATATATATATATATATATATATGTATGTATGTATATGCGAACAAGCCTGAATGGTCCCCAGGACTATATGCGAATGAAAACTCACACCCTAGAAGTGACTCGAACCCATACTCCCAGGAGCAACGCAACTGGTATGTACAGGACGCCTTAATCCCCTTGACCAGCACGACCGGACAAAAGGAAGTGATAGCCTAAGCTATTTGAACCACTTCCCCGCCGGCACCTGGATGGTTATCTTGGGCATAGCATTTTATCAAATCACCTCATTCTTTGGGACACACGTGAGGAACACAAATGCGAACATGCCTGAATGGTCCCCAGGACTATATGCGAATGAAAACTCACACCCTAGAAGTGACTCGAACCCATACTCCCAGGAGCAACGCAACTGGTAACTACAGGACGCCTTAATCCGCTTGACCATCACGACCGGACAAAAGGAAGTGATAGCCTAAGCTATTTGAACCACTTCACCTTGGAGAATCTTGCATTCCTCATCTGTTTCAATCCTCATTAGTTTCGCATCGTCTGCAAATATCGACATATAAGACTCAACTCCTGCAGTCAGCCCATTTACATAAATGAGGAATAGTATGGGACCCAGCATAGAACCTTTGAGGCACTGTGCTTGTTACTCTACTCCTGTCAGACTTCTCGCCCCTCACTATCACTCTTTGACACCTGTCTGTCAGGTAATTCATCACTCATGTGAGTGCGTTTCCGCTTTCACCCGCCTGTCTCTCGAGTTCGTACAGTAACGTGTGTGGTACTGTATGAAAGGCTTTCTGCCAGTCCAGAAATACGCAATCTGTGCAGTCTTCCCTGTCTTGTCTTATTTTTGTTACCTTATCATAGCTCGTCAGGCAAGATTTCCCCCTTCCCTAAATCTGTTGATGTTTACTTACAAATCTAATTCTTACTAGATGTACAACTTGTCTTAACCTTATAATTCCTTCAAGTACTTTGCAAGGGATGTTTGTGAGCGACACTGGTATGTAGTTTAGTGCCTTTTCTCTATCCCCGTTTATGTCTTTCTACAGTCGTCCTCAGTTTTTACATCCCTCATGAGCTTCGTGTCGTCTGCAAACATTGACATATATAAGCTCATTCCCTCCGGTAGGACATTTACTTTAATAAGGAACAGTAATGATCCCAGGACCGAGACTTAGAGTACCATACTTGTTATATACAGCGAAAGTTGCAGTTAATATTAAATTTATTTTAGACTGCAGGATAAATACATTTTCAACTTCAATGAAAATATTAGGTAAATATAAATATGCATCTTGTGTAGATACATTGATGTTAAAGTCACCTAACACTAAGAGACAAGAAAATGAGAAAGACACCGACCAACTGAGTTGGACCTGATGACCACCAGGACACCAGAAGCCGTTCCCAGTCTATGGTCACTAATCTTCCTAAGCAATGGGTATTTTAATTGATTTTTAAATCACTAGGTCTCCTTTCACGGTGATCTGAGAGTAACTGTGTGTACTTACCTATTTGTGCCTGCAGGATCGAGCGTTTCGAGCTCTTGGACTCTGCCTTTCTAGCTTTCGGTTGATAAAGTAAAGTCATTGCTCTAACCTAGTTTTAAAGCTATAAATAATGTTTGCTTCCACAATGTGCTGTTTTAGTCCATTTCATTTCCCCACTAATCTCATACTGAAAGAAAACTTTTTAACATCTCTAAATCATCTGAGTTACAAACTTCCACCCATGTCCCCTTGTACCTCGTTCTCGCACAAGATAGCACATATGACTAAATGCTTATAGTCTCTGTTTTGCTAATGTACAAGTACCTACGTGGTATATTCCCAGTTATAATTTTTTAAGGCATTAACTCTTCCTCACGTTCCTCACGTACTAATTTACGTCTCATAGTACCCGCTCATCGCCGTAGACAGCAGAAGAGTCGTGATTGGTTCAATTTTAATGAAAATTTTATTTTTCCAGTCCCACATGTGTTGTGAAATATACCTACTATTGTCCATGCTCATAGAATATTATGGATCAGCTACATCCTATTGAAGGCTCGTAGTTTTCTTTTGAGAAATATTTGCTGTTCTCAGCAAATTATAATAAGTAGTATAAATTATTACATAGAATAAGAGTGCTTCACCAATCAAGATTATATACACAAGTTTGTGCTTTGAAAATCTGTAAAGAATGTATTGTAGAAAAGTTAATAAAAAACGGTGTTACGTTGGAATTTCTATGGGGTAAACTACTGCAAACAGGATGGTATGGGGTTGACTACAACTTTCGGATGGGTATAGAGTCCACTACCATCTGTTAAGTGGTTATGGGGTCTATACCCATTATAGGATGGGTTTGGGCCCACAACTGCCCATAGGATGGGTATGGGGACAATTGTCATCCACAGGATGGGCATGGGGTCCACTACCATCTACTGGATGGGTATATGGACCACTACCGCCCACAGGATGAGTATGGCGTCCACTACCGCCTGCAGGATGGGTATGGGGTCCACTACTGCCAACAGGATATGTTTGGGGACCACTATCATCTACAGGATGAGTATGGGGTCCACTACTGCCCACTGGATGGGTATATGTTCCACTTCAGCCCACAGAATGTGTGCGGCATCCACTATACCGCCCACAGGATGGGAATGGGGTCCACAATCACACACAGGATGAAAATTGGGTCCACTACCGCCCACAGGATGGGTATAGCCTCCATTGCCGCCCACTGGATGAGTATAGGGTCCAGTACCGCCCACGGGATGGGTATATGACCGCCGACTACCGCCGACTGGATGAGTATATCGTCTACTAGCACCTACATACATACAATACCTAAAGCCACTAATACGCATAGCGTTTCGGGCAAGTTGTGGGGGGAAAACACTTAAGCTAAAACTTAATAGTAATTTGAATTAAAGTATAAATTGTGTGGAGAAAATGAATATAACAAAAGAAGTTTATTAAAAAAAAGTTGACCAACAAACAGCAATGATTAAAATAGCAAGATATGGGTTGACATTTTGGAGGTATGGTAGGTTACATGGCGTTAGTTAGGTAGTACTTAGTTCTACTGTTAAACTGGTTGAGAGAGATACAGCCTTTGACATCATTGGGGAGGTCATTCCACATTCTGAGTCCCTTGATTTGTAGAGCATTTCTTGTTTGATTAATGAAGGCTGCTCTTGGGAAATTCGAATCTCAATTCATAGCCCCACACATCAAATACAAATATTTGATGTCAGAACCCGTGGTTGCCCTTTATTGGTTGTATCAACCAGAAGGAGCCAGCGGCCCAAGTGGGTAGGTTTTTATTTTTTTTTTTTTAATTTTGCCCCGAGGGGCGAGTTTATTGGGCAGCGCCACTCATCTTGTGAGTGGACATACCGTCATAGCAGCATGTACAACACTCCACAATAGGAAGGAAACCCGCTGGGTTGTTCATCCTGTCACTTGTACCCAGACACAGCTGGGACTTGCTTAACTGTCTCAAGTGAACAGCTCCTCAAATAAGAAGGTTAACATCTATCAACCTCTAAAAGCTTACGTTATCTTGCTGGCGCAAAATGGGGGGAATCTTTTAAGAATAGTATCAATATTTGACAAATTGTGTTTTCCTAACTCAAACAATGTAGGGTTTATTATTCTACACATAATTCTGATGTCTCTCAGGTGTTCACATTCACGAAGATAGTGGTCAAGGCGGTGTCCATCACTCTCACCACAGATTCTGCAACTTCGCTGATCAACTGTTGTTTCCATTCCATATCTCCATGGATATTTGAATCCAAGACGAATTCTCGCTATTACTGATTCTCTCCCTCGTCCTCCTCCTCTTCGGCCATAATGATTGGGATTGCCAGCTGCAACCATGTTGTACCATCGTACAGATTCCCTGGTTTGTGCTTCTATCCTCGTTTCCTCAGTTACCTTGTCACGGTGATGTTGCCTGACAATACCTCTAATTTGTAGTAGAGTCTTGGGTATGAAGTATTCAATATGGTCTCCTTCAGCCCTTCAGCAGCCAGCACATCTCGTTCATTCCCACATATTCCAACATGGGAGGGGATCCACAGAAACTTGATGACTCTTCCCTATTGGTAAGTACTCTCACAGCTCTTAATTTCAGCGACTATTGCAAGATTTTCTGCCCGATTTTTACTTAGGCTTTGCAGTGCTGCTTTTGAATCGGTGCAAATCACTGCACCATTAGTGTTCTGTTCAAGAAACCTTAACGCCATAACAATGGCAGTTAGCTCTGCTTGCGTTGAAGAGGCATAGTTCTCAATACGCGCTTTTTCTTCATTTCTGCGTTGGAAAGGATTATCCTCAATTACCGTGTATCCTGCACCAGCCCTGCCATTGACAGGATTAGATGACCCGTCAGTGTAGATTTGATCTAGTTCATCTCCGGCTTCTTTATAAATTTCCTCGAGATACTTGTGCCTCATTTCTTGAGGTATCATGTTGGATTTTTTCGTTGTCATTTCATTGATGATAATCCTGCATGAGTCATCCTCCCAGGGAGGTAAGCTCTCTACAGGCAGGAGCTCACGGGCTTGCTCAAGCAGGTGAAGTTTTTCGAAGTAGCAGACTGATCTGTGATGCCATTTTTTGCTTCTCCTGTTTCCTCTGAAAGTAGCACAGAACTCAGTTTTTTCTTAGCAATATCATTGTAATGGGAATCTCTGGCTATATTAATTGCAAGCTTAGCATTCAGCTCCTTAATTCTGCTTTTAACACTGGGCAGGGACAACTCCTACCGTAGATTAGACGTTTTGGCAGTTCTTGGGACTCCAAAAATAATTGTCATGGCTTCATTCTGAATGATCTCGAGCCTTTCATATCGCTTTGGGAGTAGGTGCTTAAAACTGGTGCGGTATAGTCTATGACGGAGCGCACATAGGCTGTGTACATCATTTTAAGCACGGTATAGAGGCTCCATGCCCATTCCAGGTCATTGTTTTTCAGTGCCATGAGTCGACTTTTGCATGTTCCTATGAATTGATTGAGCTCCTCTTTCTTCCCCTTGTAAGAGCCGTCAGTGACGCCAAGGTACCGATAGTGGTCAACCCATTCAAGTGTTACACCATTAATTTGTAGTTCTTCATTTTCTTCCCGCTTGTGATGAGAGTATGCTTTTGTCTTGTTTGTGGAGAGAGTGAACCGAGCTCAATACATTTCCTTCCGAGGACTGTTTAATGGACTGTTTAATTTTTCCAAAGGTGGGAGCTTGTATTAGAACATCATCTGCATATCCAACTTGTTGTGTTCCTTCCCGAAAGTTAATATTTGCAATGGCGTTCATAAGTACATTGAATAGTGTGGGGCTTAAGACTCCTCCTTGGGGGGTACAGAGTTCCATATTCATTGTTCTGGAGACTGCTCCATTGAAGCAACCTTGGCTTTCCTCCCTGTGAGGTAGTCTTCAACCCATTTCATGAGTCTCCCCTTGACACCCATGCATGCATGCTCGTCCAGGATCGCAATCCCCTTTGCATTGTCGAAAGCTCCTTTGATATCGACAAATACAGAGTACTTAGCTGTGTCATTAGCCAGGTAATTAATTATACAATTTGCTGTGACCATTGAACAAATCCATTGACCCCCTCCCCTAGCCTGCCTATTTTGTGCAACAGTCGGTTTAGAATGATCCTTTCAAGCATTTTGCATGTGCATGACATGAGACTGATAGGTCTGTAATTGCCAGGGTCATTGGGCTTCGGTATGAGAACAATTATTGCATGTTTCCATTGTGTGGGCAACACACCACTTAGGAATTACTTGTTAAACAGGTGGAGTAGTTGATTCCCAGACACTTCACACAGTGCATTGAGTATGTCGTAGGTGACGCCATCTTCACCAGGTGCTGTACTTTTACCCTTTTTCATAGCCCCCTTTACTTCCTGGGGCTGTGATTGGTTCCTCATACTCGTCATCACTAGATTGTGTTCTTGTTATCCTAATCCTTCTGTCATTATGTTGCAGGAGCTGTTCCCTGCTTACTTCTGCAGTGCTCAATTTTGGTTATTAAGATCATAAACAAATATATCAGTGTCTTCTGGGATTTGGTATTCCGTAAACCAGTCACTCATCCTGTTTATGAAAGCGGCCTCATATCTGGTCCGAGCGATAACCTTTTTCTTTTATTTGTCTCTTTCCTTCTCTTGCACATGTCAACGGTGGTAATCAGTGCCCAGTGGTCACTACATAAACTGTGCACAACGTGTCTACTGCATCCGTGTCCTGTGCATTCAGCAGGAGAGGATAGTCTATCTTCCTCCTCTGAGGTGAGTTTGTTGTTCATCACCCAGGACTCTTAAGGTTTTCACTTCCCCTGACATAGAGTGACAGTTTCCGTCCATTGACATTGGGCTGATGACAGTTGGCACCAAAGTGTGGGTGCTTGGCATTAAGGTCACCAACCAGCAGGGTAGGTTCTTCATTAACAATTCAGGTAGTGTGTCAAGGTCAAGTTTACTCTGTGGCACATATAGGTTGATTATATGTAGGGCATTATTGTTTAAGTGAAGAGTTACCCCCAGCGATTCATAGTCATCCTCCATGTGAAGATCATCAGTAATCTTTGTTGCTGACATAGGTAATAAGACCCCGTTTCTGGTCCCCAGAGGGCAGGGGAAACTTGCGATAACCGCTGAACCTTGGGTTGACGTCATCGCCCACCAGTGTCTCCTGTAGCACTATGACGTCAGTTTGGTGTTCACGAGCGTATTGTATGATGTCATTAAGTCTACCGCGAACGCCATTGCAGTTCCATTGTAGGATAGTGAGACTTTCTTCACCGTGGTTATCCATCGTGGAGGTGTTGGTCATCAGATGTGATGTGTGCGGTGTTGTTGCTGGTGAGAGTGTGTGCACTGGTGGTGTTGTATGTGGTGTTGCCCCACCGTCATGTGCTGGTGGTACTGTTGTATGGGTGTCCAGTGGTCAATGGTGTTGTGTACACTAGTGTCGTTGTGTTCACTGGTGGTGCTGTTGGTGGTGTTGCGTTCACTGGTGGTGGTGCTGTTGTGTTCACTGGTGGTGGTGT
>WNGS01003120.1:0-41841 GCA_020271785.1 Procambarus virginalis | reverse complement strand
GTCACAGGAACCCGGGGGTCGGCACACGGGGGGGGGAGGAGGTGCGCCACACAGGAACACACAGGGTGGTGGCTGTGAAGTGTAGTGTCCTTGGTATCATAGTAAGGATCAGTTGTTGACCAAACCACACACTAGAAAGTGAAGGGACGGCGACGTTTCGGTCCGTCCTGGACCATTCTCAAGTCCTGGACAATTCTCGACGTTTCGGTCCAGGACGGACCGAAACGTCGTCGTCCCTTCACTTTCTAGTGAGTGGTTTGGTCAACATATTTCAGCCACGTTATTGTGACTCCTCGTCTGCATAAGAATCAGTTGTATGTCGCTAGCAAGCACTGGACATTGTCACCATCCCCGTGTATGAAGGAGTGATATACGAGGTCACCAAGAGGTCCTATTTACACATGGAGACTACATCCATTTGACGAATTCTTGAACGATTCCTTCAATAAGAAGAATTAGTAATTATATTAAGCTTCAGCAAAACGAGCGCTCACTCGGGCACATCCTGAGAAAGGTGTCTTCTCTTCACCTGCAGAGTAAGTACTTATCAAAGAAGACACTAAGCCGGGAAGGCTATGAAGCACCATGAAATGTGCGGAATAATCAGAGGGCGCTAAATATCACTATGGATGCCAATATGAGAACAGAAACGCATAAGGGGACGATATCAAAAGTATCCGATTCACCAAGAATTGTATCGAGGGATATGGGACCGCGAGGGACGATCGGAAAGCAAGACACGCTCGTCCTGGAAGTCAGGAGATTCAACAAGGATATGCACAACTGTAAGAGGGACAATGCAGTTAGGACAATAAGGAGCAGGGCGGCGCTCCATTAAGTGCCATGAGTTAAGCATGTATACTGTGAACATGTACACTGTGAACTATTGGCTATACATGTGAAAGCATGTATAGCCAATACGCAACCTTGCCAGAGCCATTTCCCACAGTCGGATACAGTGGTAGAAAGTGGATCACAGGGGCACCCAACTCTTAAGACTACGCAGTTTGTTACTAGTAACAGAAGACCAACAACCCTGCCAAGGGTTGGATGGCTAGGATGGAGGAATGAATAACTAGGTAAAAGTCGGAATAAGGAACACCTGTACGGGAGATGGGACAAGTGCAGATAGTTTCCTTAACGACAGCGTCCGCACGCTTATTTAAAGAGACGCCAATATGGCTGGGAACCCAGCAAAACTCAACCGACTTAAATTTACTGTGAATAAGAAACAGCCAATGTTGAATCTCAACTACCACCGGATGGACTGGATTAAAGGACTCCAGAGCCATGAGGGCACTGCAAGAGTCAACTACAACCACAAAGGAGGATTGACAGCGAGAAAGCAGGAGACGAAGAGCACAGAGAATAGCATAAAGTTCTGCAGGGAAGATGCTAGTCTCCGGAGGCAGGTGACACATGTAGGAACGGTCAGGAAGAACAACAGAGTAGCCTACACCGTCTGCAGACTAAAGACCCATCGATGAAGATGGAAATGGAGTAGGAGTGTGAAGAAAAGTGCTCAAGGAAAAGGCGTTTCAGAACTGTAGGAGGGGTAAAAGCTTTAGTGATGTGGGTTAGGGATTTATAATATTTAGGAAGGGGGACCTTCCACGGGGGGGGGGGCAAGGACGGAACAACACGAGAAGAAATAGTAGTAATACTAACCGAAAGAGAATGTTGCAGGCGAGACAACCGGACAGAAAGAGGGAGGTGGTAAAGGGGAACAGGAACCATACGGAGGAGTATGTGGGAGGAGGAAGAGTCAAAGCACGGCACTGGCAAGAGTGAGGATGTTGTAAGGATCGCGCAATGTAGCGAAGACAGTAGCGATCTCTGCGGTCCTGGAGAGACAGGAAGCCAGTGTCAACATACAAGCTGAGGGTAGGAGTCGAAAAAAGGCACCAGAGCTGAGGTGCAACCCAGTATGGGGCAAAGGATCAAGATGGCGAAGAGTAGAAGAAGCAGAGGAGTAAGCAGGGCATCCATAATCGAGTTTAGACAGTACGAGAGAAGAATGTAAAGAGGAGCATGCGCCTATCCGCACTCTAAGAAGTATGGGACAAAACCTTAAGGAGGTTAAGGACTTTAGAGCATTCAACTCGGAGGTAAAAGATATAGGGCGACCAAGACAAACGAGTGTCAAAGATTAACCCCAAAAGCTTAGTGAAATCTTTGTACACAAATACAAATAAAAGTTATAGCACAAGTCTTAGTTGCAAAGAACTTGAAGCCATGATTGGTGGCCCAAGGCGACATGGCATCAATTGCAAGTTGAAGCTGTCGTTGAAGGAGAGGGGAATCATCACCTAGACAGCAAAGAGTANATAAATGAAAACTCACACCCCAAGAAGTGACTCGAACCCATACTGCCAGAAGCAATGCATCTGATGTACAGGATCCCTTAACCACTTGACCAACACGACCGGACAAAAGAGGATGGTAGCGAGGCTAATTCCTCGGCTAGGGTAATTCCCATCCCCCCGCTGGCACTCTGTTGGTAATCTTGGGCATGGTATTTATCAAATCACCTCATTCTTTGGGGCACACGTGAGGAACACAAATGCGAAAAAACTGAAAACTGAGCTTTCAGTTGCATATATGCCTGGAGACCGTTCAGGCTTGTTCGCATTTGTGTTCCTCTCTCTCAGCCATTATCCAGGTGCACGTATAGACCTGGGACACACAGTTGGGGAAGAAGAGACAACACTTCATCATGTACTTCTATGAAACAGTATGCGCTGTTTAAAAACCCAGACCAAGATGGGCATGACATGTGAGGAATAAAGGGAAGACTGTGACACGTACCCACAAACTTGAGTCTGGAGAGACCGGTGCCGAAGGGGCTGACGGACCAGTGGGTGACGTGGAAGGAAGCGTTGACGATGCTCTGCTCGTCCTCGCGGGTCGCTTGCTGCAAGCAAGATATTCTCAGTCAGTATAGTACAGGACATTTTTAGTGGTATGTGTTGTGAGCATTAAAACACCAAGGAGCTTAAGATATTGAGCAAGACACTGATTTGAGGACTTTAATGGAAATAATGTGATGCGGAAGGAGCTCCAGCTAGTTTTATTACACCTGAGCATTTTGAGGCTATGTTAAGACGCAGATCTGTTGACACCTGCGGAGTTATGGTACTGACACCTGCAGAGTTAGGGTACTAACACCTGCAGAGTTAGGGTACTGACACCTGCAGAGTTAGGGTACTAACACCTGCAGAGTTAGGGTACTGACACCTGCAGAGTTAGGGTACTGACACCTGCAGAGTTAGGGTACTAACACCTGCAGAGTTAGGGTACTAACACCTGCAGAGTTAGGGTACTAACACCTGCAGAGTTAGGGTACTGACACCTGCAGAGTTAGGGTACTAACACCTGCAGAGTTAGGGTACTAACACCTGCAGTTACCGTACTGACACCTGCAGTTAGGGTACTAACATCTGCAGAGTTAGGTACTAACACCTGCAGTTAGGGTACTAACACCTACAGAGTTAGGGCACTAACACCTGCAGAGTTAGGGTACTAACACCTAGTTAGGGTACCAACACCTGCAGTTAGGGTACTAACACCTACAGAGTTAGGACACTAACACCTGCAGAGTTAGGCTACTAACACCTACAGTTAGGGTACTAACACCTGCAGTTAGGGTACTAACACCTGCAGAGTTAGGGTACTGATACCTGCAGAGTTAGGGTACTGACACTGCAGTTAGGGTACTAACACCTGCAGAGTTAGGGTACTGACACCTGCAGAGTTAGGGTACTAACACCTGCAGAGTTAGGGTACTGACACCTGCAGAGTTAGGGTACTAACACCTGCAGAGTTAGGGTACTGACACCTGCAGAGTTAGGGTACTAACACCTGCAGAGTTAGGGTACTAACACCTGCAGAGTTAGGGTACTAACACCTGCAGAGTTAGGGTACTAACACCTGCAGTTAGGGTACTAACAACTGCAGAGTTAGGGTACTAACACCTGCAGAGTTAGGGTACTGACACCTGCAGAGTTAGGGTACTAAAACCTGCAGAGTTAGGGTACTAACACCTCAGAGTTAGGGTACTAACACCTACAGAGTTAGGGTACTAACACCTACAGAGTTAGGGTACTAACACCTACAGTTAGGGTACTAACACCTGCAGAGTTAGGGTACAAACACCTAGAGTTAGGGTACTGACACCTGCAGAGTTAGGGTACTAACACCTTCAGAGTTAGGGTACTAACACCTACAGAGTTAGGGTACTAACACCTACAGAGTTAGGGTACTAACACCTGCAGAGTTAGGGTACTGACACCTGCAGTTAGGGTACTAACCCCTACAGTTAGGGTACTAACACCTGCAGAGTTAGGGTACTAACACCTGCAGAGTTAGGGTACTGACACCTGCAGAGTTAGGGTACTAACACCTGCAGTTAGGGTACTGACACCTGCAGAGTTAGGGTACTAACACCTGCAGTTAGGGTACTAACACCTGCAGAGTTAGGGTACTAACACCTGCAGAGTTAGGGTACTAACACCTGCAGAATTAGGGTACTAACACCTGCAGAGTTAGGGTGCTAACACCTACAGTTAGGGTACTGACACCTGCAGAGTTAGGGTACTAACACCTACAGTTAGGGTACTAACACCTGCAGAGTTAGGATACTGACACCTGCAGAGTTAGGGTACTAACACCTGCAGTTAGGGTACTGACACCTGCAGAGTCAGGTACTAACACCTACAGAGTTAGGGTACTGACACCTACAGAGTTATTGTACTAACACCTGCACTCATGATACTAACACCTGCAGTTAGGGTACTAACACCTGCAGTTAGGGTACTAACACCTGCAGTTAGGGTACTAACACCTGCAGTAAGGGTACTAACACCTGCAGTCATGGTACTAACACCTGCAGTCATGGTACTAACACCTGCAGTTATGGTACTAACACCTGCAGTTAGGGTACTAACACCTGCAGTTAGGGTACTAACACCTGCAGTTAGGGTACTAACACCTGCAGTAAGGGTACTAACACCTGCAGTTAGAGTACTAACACCTGCAGTTAGGGTACTAACACCTGCAGTAAGGGTACTAACACCTGCAGTTAGGGTACTGACACCTGCAGAGTTAGGGTACTAACACCTGCAGTTATGGTACTAACACCTGCAGAGTTAGGGTACTAACACCTACAGTTAGGGTACTAACACCTGCAGAGTTAGGATACTAAAACCTGCAGTTATGGTACTAACACCTGCAGAGTTAGGGTACTGACACCTACAGTTAGGGTACTAACACCTGCAGAGTTAGGGTACTAACACCTGCAGTTAGGGTACTGACACCTGCAGAGTTAGGATACTAAAACCTGCAGTTATGGTACTAACACCTGCAGAGTTAGGGTACTGACACCTGCAGTTATGGTACTAACACCTGCAGAGTTAGGGTACTAACACCTGCAGTTATGGTACTAACACCTGCAGAGTTAGGATACTAACACCTACAGTTAGGGTACTAACACCTGCAGTAAGGGTACTAAAACCTGCAGTTATGGTACTAACACCTGCAGAGTTAGGATACTAAAACCTGCAGTTAGGGTACTAACACCTGCAATTATGGTACTAACACCTGCAGTTAGGGTACTAACACCTGTAGAGTCAGGGTACTAACGCCTGCAGTTAGGGTATTAACTCCTGCAGTCATGGTTCAAACACCTGCAGTTAGGATACTAACACCTGCAGAGTCAGGGTACTAACACCTGTAGTAAGGGTACTAACACCTGCAGAGTCAGGGTACTAACACCTGCAGAGTTAGGGTACTAACACCTGCAGAGTTAGGGTACTAACACCTGCAGAGTTAGGGTACTAACACATGCAGAGTCAGGGTACTAACACATGCAGTCAGGGTACTAACACCTGCAGAGTTAGGGTACTAACACCTGCAGTTAGGGTACTAACACCTGCAGTTAGGGTACTAACACATGCAGAGTCAGGGTACTAACACATGCAGAGTCAGGGTATTAACACCTGCAGAGTTAGGGTACTAACACCTGCAGTTAGGGTACTAACACCTGTAGTCAGGGTACTAACACCTGCAGTCAGGGTATTAACACCTGCAGTCAGGGTACTAACACCTGCAGAGTTAGGGTACAGCAACTTTACACAAACATCAGGTAAACAGGAAGATATAATTATATTCTCGTGACAGGTGCACACTTGCTATCCATCCTGGAGATATTAATATCATTAATTTCATATTTTCTTAACAGTAGTATTAACTTGTACAAGTCAAATAATCTCAAAGACAGTGTTTTGTGTTAAAATTATTATCTTGGCCGCATTGAAGATGGACTTGAGATGTGAACAATATTCCATACAAGATATCGCCAGTGTTATTAAGAGTAGATTAAGAGTGTGGCAGCTCTTATTAGGAACCTTACCTTGAGGTGCTTCCGGGGCTTAGCGTCCCGCGGCCCGGTCATCGACCAGGCCTCCTGGTTGCTAGACTGATCAACTCCTAATTAACTCCTATGGAAGCTCCTAATTAGCCAGAGAATTATTTTCCCGGGAGAGACTATGTTTTATTGTGCTCTGTGTCTTTGGTCGTCTGGCGTTATTATCGTAACTCCTCGACTTGCTCGCTTTAATCTCTGAGAAGATATAACTTCTTTTATTATTATTATTATTATTTGATATTCAAGATCGAAGATGTTTTAATTCCTTTAAAGTCTTCGGCTTTCCCGTACCGAGGAATTTAAAATTGATGACTGTACTTACCTATCAGTAGTTGCCTACAGAAGAGTGAGGTCTAGGTCTCTATGCCCCGCCTACTCACCTTGTTGCACTTGGTGCGTTAAAGCACTGGCCGTTAGATAACTGTAAATCCACTTCACTTCCTTACCTGTTTCCCCTTATTAGTCGTAATCCCATCCCAAAACTTAATATGCTTTTGGAAGATTAGTGTGTACAACGATTTTGTGCTCTAAAGAAATGTTGACCTTTATTATAAAGCTCATACTTTGAAATCACATCGGACTTGGCAGTCTTTTGAAAATTTTAATGTGTGATGTTATGGTGACCAGATGTAGCTTTTGTGTCTGCTTAGTTACGTGGCGTGTGAAGCAGAGCTCTCACCACTGTTGTGTCTGCTTAGTTACGTGGCGTGTGAAGCAGAGCTCTCACCACTGTTGTGTCTGCTTAGTTACGTGGCGTGTGAAGCACAGCTCTCACCACTGTTGTGTCTGCTTAGTTACGTGGCGTGTGAAGCAGAGCTCTCACCACTGTTGTGTCTGCTTAGTTACGTTGTGTGTGAAGCAGAGCTCTCACCACTGTTGTGTCTGCTTAGTTACGTGGCGTGTGAATCAGAGCTCTCACCACTGTTGTGTCTGCTTAGTTACGTGGCGTGTGAAGCACAGCTCTCACCACTGCTGTGTCTGCTTAGTTACGTGGCGTGTGAAGCAGAGCTCTCACACTGTTGTGTCTGCTTAGTTACGTGGCGTGTGAAGCAGAGCTCTCACCACTGTTGTGTCTGCTTAGTTACGTGGCGTGTGAAGCAGAGCTCTCACCACTGCTGTGTCTGCTTAGTTACGTGGCGTGTGAAGCAGAGCTCTCACACTGTTGTGTCTGCTTACTTACGTGGCGTGTGAAGCAGAGCTCTCACCACTGTTGTGTCTGCTTAGCTACGTGGCGTGTGAAGCAGAGCTCTCACCACTGTTCTGTGTGCTTAGTTACGTGGCGTGTGAAGCAGAGCTCTCACCACTGTTGTGTCTGCTTAGTTACGTGGCGTGTGAAGCAGAGCTCTCACCACTGTTGTGTCTGCTTAGTTACGTGGCGTGTGAAGCAGAGCTCTCACCACTGTTGTGTCTGCTTAGTTACGTGGCGTGTGAAGCAGAGCTCTCACCACTGTTGTGTCTGCTTAGTTACGTGGCGTGTGAAGCAGAGCTCTCACCACTGTTGTGTCTGCTTAGTTACGTGGCGTGTGAAGCAGAGCTTTCACCACTGTTGTGTCTGCTTAGTTACCTGGCGTGTGAAGCAGAGCTCTCACCACTGTTGTGTCTGCTTAGTTACGTGGCGTGTGAAGCAGAGCTCTCACCACTGTTGTGTCTGCTTAGTTACGTGGCGTGTGAAGCAGAGCTCTCACCACTGTTGTGTCTGCTTAGTTACGTGGCGTGTGAAGCAGAGCTCTCACCACTGTTGTGTCTGCTTAGTTACGTGGCGTGTGAAGCAGAGCTCTCACCACTGTTGTGTCTGCTTAGTTACCTGGCGTGTGAAGCAGAGCTCTCACCACTGTTGTGTCTGCTTAGTTACCTGGCGTGTGAAGCAGAGCTCTCACCACTGTTGTGTCTGCTTAGTTACGTGGCGTGTGAAGCAGAGCTCTCACCACTGTTGTGTCTGCTTAGTTACGTGGCGTGTGAAGCAGAGCTCTCACCACTGTTGTGTCTGCTTAGTTACGTGGCGTGTGAAGCAGAGCTCTCACCACTGTTGTGTCTGCTTAGTTACGTGGCGTGTGAAGCAGAGCTCTCACCACTGTTGTGTCTGCTTAGTTACGTGGCGTGTGAAGCAGAGCTCTCACCACTGTTGTGTCTGCTTAGTTACGTGGCGTGTGAAGCAGAGCTCTCACCACTGTTGTGTCTGCTTAGTTACGTGGCGTGTGAAGCAGAGCTCTCACCACTGTTGTGTCTGCTTAGTTACCTGGCGTGTGAAGCAGAGCTCTCACCACTGTTGTGTCTGCTTAGTTACGTGGCGTGTGAAGCAGAGCTCTCACCACTGTTGTGTCTGCTTAGTTACGTGGCGTGTGAAGCAGAGCTCTCACCACTGTTGTGTCTGCTTAGTTACGTGGCGTGTGAAGCAGAGCTCTCACCACTGTTGTGTCTGCTTAGTTACCTGGCGTGTGAAGCAGAGCTCTCACCACTGTTGTGTCTGCTTAGTTACCTGGCGTGTGAAGCAGAGCTCTCACCACTGTTGTGTCTGCTTAGTTACCTGGCGTGTGAAGCAGAGCTCTCACCACTGTTGTGTCTGCTTAGTTACGTGGCGTGTGAAGCAGAGCTCTCACCACTGTTGTGTCTGCTTAGTTACCTGGCGTGTGAAGCAGAGCTCTCACCACTGTTGTGTCTGCTTAGTTACCTGGCGTGTGAAGCAGAGCTCTCACCACTGTTGTGTCTGCTTAGTTACGTGGCGTGTGAAGCAGAGCTCTCACTGTTGTGTCTGCTTAGTTACGTGGCGTGTGAAGCAGAGCTCTCACCACTGTTGTGTCTGCTTAGTTACGTGGCGTGTGAAGCAGAGCTCTCACCACTGTTGTGTCTGCTTAGTTATGTGGCGTGTGAAGCAGAGCTCTCACCACTGTTGTGTCTGCTTAGTTACGTGGCGTGTGAAGCAGAGCTCTCACCACTGTTGTGTCTGCTTAGTTACGTGGCGTGTGAAGCAGAGCTCTCACCACTGTTGTGTCTGCTTAGTTACCTGGCGTGTGAAGCAGAGCTCTCACCACTGCTGTGTCTGCTTAGTTACGTGGCGTGTGAAGCAGAGCTCTCACCACTGTTGTGTCTGCTTAGTTACCTGGCGTGTGAAGCAGAGCTCTCACCACTGTTGTGTCTGCTTAGTTACATGGCGTGTGAAGCAGAGCTCTCACCACTGACTGTCTCTTATAACAACTGGTTATTTCTCTTACAAAGTCTGAGATGTTTATTATAATGTTCGGTGAAAGATATTCAGTATATGGGCGATTTATCAGAACTCTCAGAATCTTCTTCTTTCATCTCACTGTAGACAAGTGGTGAATGCATTATGTTTTTGTTATATTTCATGTGAGTGCATGTCTTCATATTTTCAAAGCATAATATTTACATATTGGTGCATTTTGGTCATTGCTTGATACGTTGTCCTGCTATTGTCTATGCTGTTTGTTCTATTTCATTTTCCAGTGTGCTATTGGTTCAGCTTATGGCTCCTTAATGCCGGGGAGAGGAAGTGTGCGAGACTTAACAAGGTGTCCCCCACCCCTGGTCTGTCTACTGACCTTCCGCAGGATGCACCCCTCAACACCAGTCTAATCCCAGCTACCTATTTACTTTATATTGCTAGGTGAACGGGCCTCTCATGACAAAGGGAACATTGCCCAAACGTGCCTGTCCCACTACAGGGATCAAACCCGAGACCCCTCGATCGAAAGCCGATGACGTATTGGTTCTTGCATTGATTCTGTCTAGCTGTGATGTGTTTAAGTTTCTCTCCCCCCCCCCCAGTCCTGTATTTCCACTATTTTATTTGATACAACATCTTCTTTTATTCTCTTATTTGGTGTTTTATTGTATTAAAGAGTTTTTAACACTTGCATGGCAGGATGGTGTAGAAGAGAGTTAATATCAACAGCAAAATGTAGTATGGTAATGTATAATTTGAGAGAAGGTGTCAATGTGTGGTAGATTATGGTAGAGTGAAGGTGAACATATGAGAGCAGGAGCGTGCAGAGGTTGAGACACGTACGAGGTAGCGCTCAGTAGCCACGGAGACCAGGATGAGGTCGTCACCGACACGGACCTTCTCGCCTTCAGACCTCTGCTTGTTGGCTGGGTGGATGGTCCACCAGCACGACTCTCCTGCAACAACACAAACGACACATCAATCCGTCTTCCATTATAAATTCGCTGACTGTATTACCTAATGTTGAAATCTTAATATAAATCCCGTGTTCCACATGTCCTGTATTGCATAACCCACAAATTTTGAAATTATTTTCCATATAAACTAGATGTCTCTTACGCAAAGTTGTTTATGCTAAGAGTATTTTGAATTCTATAATGCAGACAGAAGCATGAAGTCAATCACTGTGATAATAGTGATCAATGAAACAATATGTAATGATTTTGTTATGTAAATCAACGGTGACTGTAATAATCTATATTTAGACACCAAACCCAACATCTGAAAATATAGGAAGTGGCGACGTTTTGGTCCGTCTTGGACCATTATTATGTCGTGTGAAGAAAGAGAGTGAGAGAAAGTCAATGTGTAAGGTAAGAAAGCGAGGTAAAAGGTAACAAGTTTGAAGTATACCAGAGTTAATAGGAATAAGCAAACTGCGGAAGGGCTAATGGCGACGAGGAGGAGATGAAATAGAGCAGAGATACAGCAACATAAGAGAGCCTAAAGTGAATCACATCTGTTAAGGTTGGAGAATGTAACAATGTAGTGAGGATGACACGAGTTAACAACAAGACAGGGGCTCATGTGGGTATGAGGGTCTACAAGACGGCGTCTCTGGAGAGCAGTTTCACCTGAGATTAATTAACATAAGACCAAACTTTAGTATGATTAGAGTCCCTAACAGGGCAGAAGAGAACATTATTTGTGTCTGCAATGTTAACACTTCTTTTGTGTTGTTTTAGTGTGTCATTAAGAATATGGTCAGTTTCAGCAAGTTAAGAAGAGGAAAGTACTAACAGGAAATATAATAAGTACCATCAGCATTGTAGTTGTTTACACATTTGTTAGCTGTGTCTAACTTTCAGCCACATTATTATGACTTACTGTCAGCAATCAACACATAACTACTTTATTGATTACTTACTGCCACAAAACACAGCAAACGTTAAAAAAACAAAATTTTGAAGGTTATGTAATATACAGAAATTCACTTGGAACTATCTCCCATGTATCCTAATTGATACATTAAATTATAGTACATTCGTTAATTTACGATTATACTGTTAGTATGAAAATGCTGTTATTTCAATTCGGGAAGAGTGACTCACCCATACAGTTGTGGGGTCAATAAGGTGTACACAAGGACTGTGAATGTGACCACAGAGTGAAGGTTAACCTTGGCACCGTTGTGTACAGAGGGCTGTGAATGTGACCACAGAGTGAAGGTTAACCTTGGCACCGTTGTGTACACAGGGCTGTGAATGTGACCACAGAGTGAAGGTTAACTTGGCAGTTGTGTACACAGGGGCTGTGAATGTGACCACAGAGTGAAGGTTAACCTGGCACCGTTGTGTACACAAGGACTGTGAATGTGACCACAGAGTGAAGGTTAACCTTGGCACCGTTGTGTACACAAGGGCTGTGAATGTGACCACAGAGTGAAGGTTAACCTTGGCACCGTTGTGTACACAGGGGCTGTGAATGTGACCACAGAGTGAAGGTTAACCTTGGCACCGTTGTGTACACAAGGACTGTGAATGTGACCACAGAGTGAAGGGTAACCTTGGCACCGTTGTGTACACAGGGGTGTGAATGTGACCACAGAGTGAAGGTTAACCTTGGGCACCGTTGTGTACACAAGGACTGTGAATGTGACCACAGAGTGAAGGTTAACTTTGGCACCGTTATGTACACAGGGGCTGTGAATGTGACCACAGAGTGAAGGTTAACCTTGGTACCGTTGTGTACACAAGGACTGTGAATGTGACCACAGAATGAAGGTAACCTTGCACCGTTGTGTAACACAGGACTGTAATGACACCTCTAAGTGTAGGTTAACCTTGTCACGTTGTGTACACAGGGACTGCAAATGACATCTCAAGTCTAGGTTAACCTTGGCACCATTGTGTACACAAGGACTCACCGCTAGACTGGTACATACTGCAAGGCTCACCTTTGGTGTGCTCCTGAAGACCGACATCGAAGGCCAGTTTGTCTCTGCAGGAACTGGTTGAAAGGCAAGCTAGGCACTGTTGAGAGAGACACCAAAGGTTACTGCAGTGTGAGGTCATCCAAGCCTTCATGATAACCACTGGGCGTCACTTCCCGCTCTCACAACACACCTCTACACAACACACTGCAGTTATATGCACCACCAAATCTATCTCTCACAGTCTTATAGCACACTACAACACAAACTCTAGATACACAAGTACACACGTACACGAACACTGACACGCACACGCACGCCGCGCGCGCACACACAACCACACACTCAAATTACCCGAGAGCCACATCTCCAATGGCCTCAAACGGGCCAAAACAAGGCAGCCGGCGGCTTATCAAAGGTGTCTCAGTTTACATGTTTCTGGGATGAGTTTTACTGCTTCTGTTGAACTCTTTCCACAGCAGTAAGATGACAAAAACCAGAAGATGGAGACACGACGACGTTTCGGTCCGTCGTGGGACCATTACAAGTCGTGTGTGAGAGGTCATATATCTTCAGTCACATTATTGTGACTCGTCGTCTCCATGGCAGTGTGGGTTTAAGAGAGCGCTCTATGCTTGGCTACAGTCCTCCAGATGTGGGCGCACCACAGATCTCTGCACCTCAATAATAACTTTTTCCGTTGAAGTCAAAAGCTCGTATGACCATTCCTTAGTCTGGTAACGTATTTCCCCGCAGCAAGTACAAGCTGAGCAGCTATCAGTGACTGGCGGGTCATAACTCTCAGTTCCTGTTATTGATCAGTANAGTGACTCGAACCCATACTCCCAGGAGCAACGCAAACTGGTATGTACAAACGCCTTAAACCACTTGACCATCACGACGGACATAATGAGGTGATAGCCGAAGCTATTTGAACCACCCCACCGCCGGCACTCGGATGGTTATCTTGGGCATAGCATTTTACCAAAATCACCTCATTCTTTTGGGGCACACCGTGAGGAAACACAAATGCGAACAAGCCTGAATGGTCCCAGGACTCATGCGAAGAAAACCACACCCAGAAGTGACTCGAACCCATTCATTCGCATATAGTCCTGGGGACCATTCAGGCTTGTTCGCATTTGTGTTCCTCACGTGTGCCCCAAAGAATGAGGTGATTTGGTAAAATGCTATGCCCAAGATAACCATCCGAGTGCCGGCGGTGGGGTGGTTCAAATAGCTTCGGCTATCACCTCATTATGTCCGGTCGTGATGGTCAAGTGGTTTAAGGCGTCTTGTACATACCAGTTGCGTTGCCTGGGAGTATGGGTTCGAGTCACTTCTGGGGTGTGAGTTTCATTCGCATAGTAGGGGACCATTCAGGCTGTTCGCATTTGTGTTCCTCACGTGTGCCCCAAAGAATGAGGTGATTTGGTAAATGCTATGCCAAGATAACCATCCGAGTGCGGCGGTGGGGTGGTTCAAATAGCTTCGGCTATCACCTCATTATGTCGGTCGTGATGGTCAAGTGGTTTAAGGCGTCTTGTACATACCAGTTGCGTTGCTCCTGGGAGTATGGGTTCGAGTCACTTCTGGGGGTGTGAGTTTTCATTCGCATATAGTCCTGGGACCATTCAGGCTTGTTCGCATTTGTGTTCCTCACGTGTGCCCCAAAGAATGAGGTGATTTGGTAAAATGCTATGCCCAAGATAACATCCGAGTGCCGGCGGTGAGGTGGTTCAAATAGCTTCGGCTATCACCTCATTATGTCCGGTCGTGATGGTCAAGTGGTTTAAGGCGTCTTGTACATACCAGTTGCGTTGCTCCTGGGAGTATGGGTTCGAGTCACTTCTGGGGTGTGAGTTTTCATTCGCATATAGTCCTGGGGACCATTCAGGCTTGTTCGCATTTGTGTTCCTCACGTGTGCCCCAAAGAATGAGGTGATTTGGTAAAATGCTATGCCCAAGATAACCATCCGAGGCGTGCCGGCGGTGAGGTGGTTCAAATAGCTTCGGCTATCACCTCATTATGTCCGGTCGTGATGGTCAAGTGGTTTAAGGCGTCTTGTACATACCAGTTGCGTTGCTCCTGGGAGTATGGGTTCGAGTCACTTCTGGGGTGTGAGTTTTCATTCGCATATAGTCCTGGGGACCATTCAGGCTTGTTCGCATTTGTGTTCCTCACGTGTGCCCCAAAGAATGAGGTGATTTGGTAAAATGCTATGCCCAAGATAACCATCCGAGTGCCGGCGGTGGGGTGGTTCAAATAGCTTCGGCTATCACCTCATTATGTCCGGTCGTGATGGTCAAGTGGTTTAAGGCGTCTTGTACATACCAGTTGCGTTGCTCCTGGGAGTATGGGTTCGAGTCACTTCTGGGGTGTGAGTTTTCATTCGCATATAGTCCTGGGGACCATTCAGGCTTGTTCGCATTTGTGTTCCTCACGTGTGCCCCAAAGAATGAGGTGATTTGGTAAAATGCTATGCCCAAGATAACCATCCGAGTGCCGGCGGTGGGTGGTTCAAATAGCTTCGGCTATCACCTCATTATGTCCGGTCGTGATGGTCAAGTGGTTTAAGGCGTCTTGTACATACCAGTTGCGTTGCTCCTGGGAGTATGGGTTCGAGTCACTTCTGGGGGTGAGTTTTCATTCGCATATAGTCCTGGGGACCATTCAGGCTTGTTCGCATTTGTGTTCCTCACGTGTGCCCCAAAGAATGAGGTGATTTGGTAAAATGCTATGCCAAGATAACCATCCGAGTGCCGGCGGTGGGGTGGGTTCAAATAGCTTCGGCTATCACCTCATTTATGTCGGTCGTGATGGTCAAGTGGTTTAAGGCGTCTGTACATACCAGTTGCGTTGCTCTGGGAGTATGGGTTCGAGTCACTTCTGGGGTGTGAGTTTTCATTCGCATATAGTCCTGGGGACCATTCAGGCTTGTTCGCATTTGTGTTCCTCACGTGTGCCCCAAAGAATGAGGTGATTTGGTAAAATGCTATGCCCAAGATAACCATCCGAGTGCCGGCGGTGGAGGTGGTTCAAATAGCTTCGGCTATCACTCATTATGTCCGGTCGTGATGGTCAAGTGGTTTAAGGCGTCTTGTACATACCAGTTGCGTTGCTCCTGGGAGTATGGGTTCGAGTCACTTCTGGGGTGTGAGTTTTCATTCATATATATATATATATATATATATAGATATATATATATATATATAATATATATATTATAATATATTATATATATATATATATATATATATATATAAATGAAAACTCACACCCAAGAAGTGACTCGAACCCATACTGCCAGAAGCAATGCATCTGATGTACAGGATCCCTTAACCACTTGACCAACACGACCGGACAAAAGAGGATGGTAGCGAGGTAATTCCCTCGGCTAGGGTAATTCCCATCCCCCCGCTGGCACTCTGTTGGTAATCTTGGGCATGGTATTTATCAAATCACCTCATTCTTTGGGGCACACGTGAGGAACACAAATGCGAAAAAACTGAAAACTGAGCTTTCAGTTGCATATATGCCTGGAGACCGTTCAGGCTTGTTCGCATTTGTGTTCCTCTCTCTCAGCCATTATCCAGGTGCACGTATAGACCTGGGACACACAGTTGGGAAGAAGAGACAACACTTCATCATGTACTTCTATGAAACAGTATGCGCTGTTTAAAAACCCAGACCAAGATGGGCAGACATGTGAGGAATAAAGGGAAGACTGTGACACGTACCCACAAACTTGAGTCTGGAGAGACCGGTGCCGAAGGGCTGACGGACCAGTGGGTGACGTGGAAGAGAAGCGTTGACGATGCTCTGCTCGTCCTCGCGGGTCGCTTGCTGCAAGCAAGACATTCCAGTCAGTATCGTACAGGACATTTTTAGTGGTATGTGTTGTGAGCATTAAAACACCAAGGAGCTTAAGATATTGAGCAAGACACTGATTTGAGGACTTTAATGGAATAATGTGATGCGGAAGGAGCTCCAGCTAGTTTTATTACACCTGAGCATTTTGAGGCTATGTTAAGACGCAGATCTGTTGACACCTGCGGAGTTATGGTACTGACACTGCTGCAGGTTTAGGGTACTAACACCTGCAGAGTTAGGGTACTGACACCGCAGAGTTAGGGTACTGACACCTGCAGTTAGGGTACTGACACCTGAGTTAGGGTACTAACATTGCAGAGTTAGGGTACTGACACCTGCAGAGTTAGGGTACGACACCTGCAGTTAGGTACTGACACCTGCAGAGTTAGGGTACTAACATCTGCAGAGTTAGGGTACTAACACCTGCAGTTAGGGTACTAACACCTGCAGTTAGGGTACTGACACCTGCAGAGTTAGGGCATAACACTGCAGAGTTAGGGTACTAACACCTGCAGAGTTAGGGTACTAACACCTGCAGAGTTAGGGTCTAACACCTGCAGAGTTAGGGTACTAAACACCGCAAGTTAGGGTACTAACACCTGCAGAGTTAGGGTACTAACACCTGCAGAGTTAGGGTACTGACACCTGCAGAGTTAGGGTACTGACACCTGCAGAGTTAGGGTACTAACACCTGCAGAGTTAGGGTACTAACACCTTCAGAGTTAGGGTACTAACAACTACAGAGTTAGGGTACTAACACCTACAGAGTTAGGGTACTAACACCTACAGTTAGGGTACTAACACCTGCAGAGTTAGGGTAAACACCTAGAGTTAGGGTACTGACACCTGCAGAGTTAGGGTACTACACCTTCATAGTTAGGGTACTAACACCTACAGAGTTAGGGTACTAACACCTACAGAGTTAGGGTACTAACACCTACAGAGTTAGGGTACTAACACCTACAGTTAGGGTACTAACACCTGCAGAGTTAGGGTACAAACACCTAGAGTTAGGATACTGACTCCTGCAGAGTTAGGATACTAACACTTGCAGTTAGGGTACTAACACCTGCAGAGTTAGGGTACTAACACCTACAGTTAGGGTACCGACACCTGCAGAGTTAGGGTACCTGCAGTTAGGGTACTAACCTGCAGAGTTAGGGTACTAACACTTGCAGAGTTAGGGTACTAACACCTACAGAGTTAGGGTACTAACACCTACAGTTAGGGTACTAACACCTGCAGAGTTAGGTACAAACACCTAGAGTTAGGACACTGACTCCTGCAGAGTTAGGGTACTGACACCTGCAGAGTTAGGGTACTAACACCTACAGAGTTAGGGTACTAACACCTGCAGAGTTAGGGTACTAACACCTACAGAGTTAGGGTACTAACACCTGCAGTTAGAGTACTGACACCTACAGAGTTAGGGTACTAACACCTGCAGAGTTAGGGTACTGACACCTGCAGAGTTAGGGTACTGACACCTGCAGAGTTAGGGTACTAACACCTACAGAGTTAGGGTACTAACACCTGCAGAGTTAGGGTACTAACACCTACAGAGTTAGGGTACTAACACCTGCAGAGTTAGGGTACTAACACCTGCAGAGTTAGGGTACTAACACCTACAGAGTTAGGGTACTAACACCTGCAGAGTTAGGGTACTAACACCTACAGTTAGGGTACCGACACCTGCAGAGTTAGGGTACCTGCAGTTAGGGTACTAACACCCTGCAGAGTTAGGGTACTAACACTTGCAGAGTTAGGGTACTAACACCTACAGAGTTAGGGTACTAACACCTACAGTTAGGGTACTAACACCTGCAGAGTTAGGGTACTAACACCTGCAGTTAGGGTACTGACACCTGCAGAGTTAGGGTACTAACACGTGCAGAGTTAGGGTACTAACACCTACAGTTAGGGTACTGGCACCTGCAGTTAGGGTACTAACACCTGCAGTTAGGGTACTAACACCTGCAGAGTTAGGGTACTAACACCTACAGTGTTAGGGTACTGACACCTGCAGTTAGGGTACTAACCCCAACAGTTAGGGTACTAACACCTGCAGAGTTAGGGTACTGACACCTGCAGAGTTAGGGTACTAACACCTGCAGTTAGGGTACTGACACCTGCAGAGTTAGGGTACTAACACCTGCAGAGTTAGGGTACTAACACCTGCAGAGTTAGGGTACTAACACCTGCAGAGTTAGGGTACTAACACCTGCAGAGTAGGGTACTAACACCTGCAGAGTTAGGGTACTAACACCTACAGTTAGGGTACTGACACCTGCAGAGTTAGGGTACTGACACCTGCAGAGTTAGGGTACTGACACTGCAGAGTTAGGGTACTAACACCTGCAGTTAGGGTATTACACCTGCAGAGTTAGGGTACTAACACCTACAGAGTTAGGGTACTAACACCTGCAGAGTTAGGGTACTGACACCTGCAGAGTTAGGGTACTAACACCTACAGAGTTAGGGTACTGATACTTGCAGTTAGGGTACTAACACCTACAGTTAGGGTACTGACACCTGCAGAGTTAGGGTACTAACACCTGCAGTTAGGTACTGACACCTACAGAGTTATTGTACTAACACCTGCAGTTAGGGTACTAACACCTGCAGTTAGGGTACTAACACCTGCAGTAAGGGTACTAACACCTGCAGTCATGGTACTAACACCTGCAGTCATGGTACTAACACCTGCAGTTATGGTACTAACACCTGCAGTTAGGGTACTAACACCTGCAGTTAGGGTACCAACACCTGCAGTACGGGTACTAACACCTGCAGTAAGGTACTAACACCTGCAGTTAGGGTACTAACACCTGCAGTAAGGGTACTAACACCTGCAGTTAGGGTACTGACACCTGCAGAGTTAGCGTACTAACACCTGCAGTTATGGTACTAACACCTGCAGAGTTAGGGTACTAACACCTACAGTTAGAGTACTAACACCTGCAGTAAGGGTACTAAAACCTGCAGTTATGGTACTAACACCTGCAGAGTTAGGGTACTAACACCTGCAAGTTAGGGTACTAACACCTGCAATTAGGTACTAACACCTGCAGTTAGGGTACTAACACCTGTAGAGTCAGGGTACTAACGCCTGCAGAGTTAGGGTATTAACTCCTGCAGTCATGGTACTAACACCTGCAGTTAGGATACTAACACCTGCAGTCAGGGTACTAACACCTGTAGTCAGGGTACTAACACCTGCAGAGTCAGGGTACTAACACCTGCAGAGTTAGGGCACTAACACCTGCAGAGTTAGGGTACTAACACATGCAGAGTCAGGGTACTAACACATGCAGTCAGGGTACTAACACCTGCAGAGTTAGGGTACTAACACCTGCAGAGTTAGGGTACTAACACCTACAGTGTTAGGGTACTGACACCTGCAGTTAGGGTACTAACCCTACTGTTAGGGTACTAACACCTGCAGAGTTAGGGTACTGACACCTGCAGAGTTAGGGTACTAACACCTGCAGTTAGGGTACTGACACCTGCAGAGTTAGGGTACTAACACCTGCAGAGTTAGGGTACTAACACCTGCAGAGTTAGGGTACTAACACCTGCAGAGTTAGGGTACTAACACCTGCAGAATTAGGGTACTAACACCTGCAGAGTTAGGTGCTAACACCTACAGTTAGGGTACTGACACCTGCAGAGTTAGGGTACTGACACCTGCAGAGTTAGGGTACTACACCTGCAGAGTTAGGGTACTAACACCTACAGAGTTAGGGTACTAACACCTGCAGAGTTAGGGTACTGATACCTGCAGAGTTAGGGTACTAACACCTACAGAGTTAGGGTACTGATACCTGCAGTTAGGGTACTGATACCTGCAGAGTTAGGGTACTAACACCTGCAGAGTTAGGGTACTAACACCTGCAGTTATGGTACTAACACCTGCAGAGTTAGGGTACTAACACCTACAGAGTTAGGGTACTAACACCTGCAGAGTTAGGGTACTGATACCTGCAGTTAGGGTACTAACACCTACAGTTAGGGTACTAACACCTGCAGAGTTAGGGTACTGATACCTGCAGTTAGGGTACTAACACCTGCAGAATTAGGGTACTAACACCTGCAGAGTTAGGGTACTAACACCTACAGTTAGGGTACTGACACCTGCAGAGTTAGGGTACTAACACCTGCAGTTAGAGTACTGACACCTACAGAGTTAGGGTACTGACACCTACAGAGTTATTGAACTAACACCTGCAGTCATGGTACTAACACCTGCAGTTAGGGTACTAACACCTGCAGTTAGGGTACTAACACCTGCAGTAAGGGTACTAACACCTGCAGTCATGGTACTAACACCTGCAGTCATGGTACTAACACCTGCAGTTATGGTACTAACACCTGCAGTTAGGGTACTAACACCTGCAGTTAGGGTACTAACACCTGCAGTACAGGTACTAACACCTGCAGTAAGGGTACTAACACCTGCAGTAAGGTACTAACACCTGCAGTAAGGGTACTAACACCTGCAGTAAGGGTACTAACACCTGCAGTTAGGGTACTGACACCTGCAGAGTTAGGGTACTAACACCTGCAGTTATGGTACTAACACCTGCAGAGTTAGGGTACTAACACCTACAGTTAGGGTACTAACACCTGCAATAAGGGTACTAAAACCTGCAGTTATGGTACTAACACCTGCAGAGTTAGGGTACTAACACCTGCAGTTAGGGTACTAACACCTGCAATTATGGTACTAACACCTGCAGAGTTAGGGTACTAACACCTGTAGAGTCAGGGTACTAACGCCTGCAGAGTTAGGGTACTAACACCTGTAGTCAGGGTACTAACACCTGCAGTCAGGGTATTAACACCTGCAGTCAGGGTACTAACACCTGCAGAGTTAGGGTACAGCAACTTTACACAAACATCAGGTAAACAGGAAGATATAATTATATTCTCGTGACAGGTGCACACTTGCTATCCATCCTGGAGATATTAATATCATTAATTTCATATTTTCTTAACATTAGTATTAACTTGTACAAGTCAAATAATCTCAAAGACAGTGTTTTGTGTTAAAATTATTATCTTGGCCGCATTGAAGATGGACTTGAGATGTGAACAATATTCCATACAAGATATCACCAGTGTTATTAAGAGTAGAGTCATTAGTGTGGCAGCTCTTATTAGGAACCTTACCTTGAGGTGCTTCCGGGGCTTAGCGTCCCCGCGGCCCGGTCATCGACCAGGCCTCCTGGTTGCTAGACTGATCAACTCCTAATTAACTCCTATGGAAGCTCCTAATTAGCCAGAGAATTATTTTCCCGGGAGAGACTATGTTTATTGTGCTCTGTGTGTCTTTGGTCGTCTGGCGTTATTATCGTAACTCCTCGACTTGCTCTCTTTAATCTCTGAGAAGATATAACTTCTTTTATTATTATTATTATTATTATTATTTGATATTCAAGATCGAAGATGTTTTAATTCCTTTAAAGTCTTCGGCTTTCCCGTACCGAGGAATTTAAAATTGATGACTGTACTTACCTATCAGTAGTTGCCTACAGAAGAGTGAGGTCTAGGTCTCTATGCCCCGCCTACTCACCTTGTTGCACTAGGTGCGTTAAAGCACTGGCCGTTAGATAACTGTAAATCCACCTCACTTCCTTACCTGTTTCCCCTTATTAGTCGTAATCCCATCCCAAAACTTAATATGCTTTTGGAAGATTAGTGTGTACAACGATTTTGTGCTCTAAAGAAATGTTGACCTTTATTATAAAGCTCATACTTTGAAATAAATCGGACTTGGCAGTCTTTTGAAAATTTTAATGTGTGATGTTATGGTGACCAGATGTAGCTTTTGTGTCTGCTTAGTTACGTGACGTGTGAAGCAGAGCTCTCACCACTGTTGTGTCTGCTTAGTTACGTGGCGTGTGAAGCAGAGCTCTCACCACTGTTGTGTCTGCTTAGTTACGTGACGTGTGAAGCAGAGCTCTCACCACTGTTGTGTCTGCTTAGTTACGTGGCGTGTGAAGCAGAGCTCTCACCACTGTTGTGTCTGCTTAGTTACGTGGCGTGTGAAGCAGAGCTCTCACCACTGTTGTGTCTGCTTAGTTACGTGGCGTGTGAAGCAGAGCTCTCACCACTTTTGTGTCTGCTTAGTTACGTGGCGTGTGAAGCAGAGCTCTCACCACTGGTGTGTCTGCTTAGTTACGTGGCGTGTGAAGCAGAGCTCTCACCACTGTTGTGTCTGCTTAGTTACGTGGCGTGTGAAGCAGAGCTCTCACCACTGTTGTGTCTGCTTAGTTACGTGGCGTGTGAAGCAGAGCTCTCACCACTGTTGTGTCTGCTTAGTTACGTGGCGTGTGAAGCAGAGCTCTCACCACTGTTGTGTCTGCTTAGTTACGTGGCGTGTGAAGCAGAGCTCTCACCACTGTTGTGTCTGCTTAGTTACGTGGCGTGTGAAGCAGAGCTCTCACCACTGTTGTGTCTGCTTAGTTACGTGGCGTGTGAAGCAGAGCTCTCACAGTGTTGTATCTGCTTAGTTACGTGGCGTGTGAAGCAGAGCTCTCACCACTGTTGTGTCTGCTTAGTTACGTGGCGTGTGAAGCAGAGCTCTCACAGTGTTGTATCTGCTTAGTTACGTGGCGTGTGAAGCAGAGCTCTCACCAGTGTTGTATCTGCTTAGTTACGTGGCGTGTGAAGCAGAGCTCTCACCACTGTTGTGTCTGCTTAGTTACGTGGCGTGTGAAGCAGAGCTCTCACCACTGCTGTGTCTGCTTAGTTACGTGGCGTGTGAAGCAGAGCTTTCACACTGTTGTGTCTGCTTAGTTACGTGGCGTGTGAAGCAGAGCTCTCACCACTGTTGTGTCTGCTTAGTTACGTGGCGTGTGAAGCAGAGCTCTCACCACTGTTGTGTCTGCTTAGTTACGTGGCGTGTGAAGCAGAGCTCTCACCACTGCTGTGTCTGCTTAGTTACGTGGCGTGTGAAGCAGAGCTCTCACACTGTTGTGTCTGCTTAGTTACGTGGCGTGTGAAGCAGAGCTCTCACCACTGTTGTGTCTGCTTAGTTACGTGGCGTGTGAAGCAGAGCTCTCACCACTGCTGTGTCTGCTTAGTTACGTGGCGTGTGAAGCAGAGCTCTCACACTGTTGTGTCTGCTTAGTTACGTGGCGTGTGAAGCAGAGCTCTCACCACTGTTGTGTCTGCTTAGCTACGTGGCGTGTGAAGCAGAGCTCTCACCACTGTTCTGTCTGCTTAGTTACGTGGCGTGTGAAGCAGAGCTCTCACCACTGTTGTGTCTGCTTAGTTACGTGGCGTGTGAAGCAGAGCTCTCACCACTGTTGTGTCTGCTTAGTTACGTGGCGTGTGAAGCAGAGCTCTCACCACTGTTGTGTCTGCTTAGTTACGTGGCGTGTGAAGCAGAGCTCTCACCACTGTTGTGTCTGCTTAGTTACGTGGCGTGTGAAGCAGAGCTCTCACCACTGTTGTGTCTGCTTAGTTACGTGGCGTGTGAAGCAGAGCTCTCACCACTGTTGTGTCTGCTTAGTTACGTGGCGTGTGAAGCAGAGCTCTCACCACTGTTGTGTCTGCTTAGTTACGTGGCGTGTGAAGCAGAGCTCTCACCACTGTTGTGTCTGCTTAGTTACGTGGCGTGTGAAGCAGAGCTCTCACCACTGTGTGTCTGCTTAGTTACGTGGCGTGTGAAGCAGAGCTCTCACCACTGTTGTGTCTGCTTAGTTACGTGGCGTGTGAAGCAGAGCTCTCACCACTGTTGTGTCTGCTTAGTTACGTGGCGTGTGAAGCAGAGCTCTCACCACTGTTGTGTCTGCTTAGTTACGTGGCGTGTGAAGCAGAGCTCTCACCACTGTTGTGTCTGCTTAGTTACGTGGCGTGTGAAGCAGAGCTCTCACCACTGTTGTGTCTGCTTAGTTACGTGGCGTGTGAAGCAGAGCTCTCACCACTGTTGTGTCTGCTTAGTTACGTGGCGTGTGAAGCAGAGCTCTCACCACTGTTGTGTCTGCTTAGTTACGTGGCGTGTGAAGCAGAGCTCTCACCACTGTTGTGTCTGCTTAGTTACGTGGCGTGTGAAGCAGAGCTCTCACCACTGTTGTGTCTGCTTAGTTACGTGGCGTGTGAAGCAGAGCTCTCACCACTGTTGTGTCTGCTTAGTTACGTGGCGTGTGAAGCAGAGCTCTCACCACTGTTGTGTCTGCTTAGTTACGTGGCGTGTGAAGCAGAGCTCTCACCACTGTTGTGTCTGCTTAGTTACGTGGCGTGTGAAGCAGAGCTCTCACCACTGTTGTGTCTGCTTAGTTACCTGGCGTGTGAAGCAGAGCTCTCACCACTGTTGTGTCTGCTTAGTTACCTGGCGTGTGAAGCAGAGCTCTCACCACTGCTGTGTCTGCTTAGTTACCTGGCGTGTGAAGCAGAGCTCTCACCACTGTTGTGTCTGCTTAGTTACCTGGCGTGTGAAGCAGAGCTCTCACCACTGTTGTGTCTGCTTAGTTACCTGGCGTGTGAAGCAGAGCTCTCACCACTGTTGTGTCTGCTTAGTTACCTGGCGTGTGAAGCAGAGCTCTCACCACTGTTGTGTCTGCTTAGTTACCTGGCGTGTGAAGCAGAGCTCTCACCACTGTTGTGTCTGCTTAGTTACCTGGCGTGTGAAGCAGAGCTCTCACCACTGTTGTGTCTGCTTAGTTACCTGGCGTGTGAAGCAGAGCTCTCACCACTGCTGTGTCTGCTTAGTTACCTGGCGTGTGAAGCAGAGCTCTCACCACTGTTGTGTCTGCTTAGTTACCTGGCGTGTGAAGCAGAGCTCTCACCACTGTTGTGTCTGCTTAGTTACCTGGCGTGTGAAGCAGAGCTCTCACCACTGTTGTGTCTGCTTAGTTACCTGGCGTGTGAAGCAGAGCTCTCACCACTGTTGTGTCTGCTTAGTTACGTGGCGTGTGAAGCAGAGCTCTCACCACTGTTGTGTCTGCTTAGTTACGTGGCGTGTGAAGCAGAGCTCTCACCACTGTTGTGTCTGCTTAGTTACCTGGCGTGTGAAGCAGAGCTCTCACCACTGTTGTGTCTGCTTAGTTACCTGGCGTGTGAAGCAGAGCTCTCACCACTGTTGTGTCTGCTTAGTTACGTGGCGTGTGAAGCAGAGCTCTCACCACTGCTGTGTCTGCTTAGTTACGTGGCGTGTGAAGCAGAGCTCTCGCCACTGTTGTGTCTGCTTAGTTACCTGGCGTGTGAAGCAGAGCTCTCACCACTGTTGTGTCTGCTTAGTTACCTGGCGTGTGAAGCAGAGCTCTCACCACTGTTGTGTCTGCTTAGTTACGTGGCGTGTGAAGCAGAGCTCTCACCACTGTTGTGTCTGCTTAGTTACCTGGCGTGTGAAGCAGAGCTCTCACCACTGTTGTGTCTGCTTAGTTACCTGGCGTGTGAAGCAGAGCTCTCACCACTGTTGTGTCTGCTTAGTTACCTGGCGTGTGAAGCAGAGCTCTCACCACTGTTGTGTCTGCTTAGTTACCTGGCGTGTGAAGCAGAGCTCTTACCACTGTTGTGTCTGCTTAGTTACCTGGCGTGTGAAGCAGAGCTCTCACCACTGTTGTGTCTGCTTAGTTACCTGGCGTGTGAAGCAGAGCTCTCACCACTGTTGTGTCTGCTTAGTTACGTGGCGTGTGAAGCAGAGCTCTCGCCACTGTTGTGTCTGCTTAGTTACGTGGCGTGTGAAGCAGAGCTCTCGCCACTGTTGTGTCTGCTTAGTTACGTGGCGTGTGAAGCAGAGCTCTCGCCACTGTTGTGTCTGCTTAGTTACCTGGCGTGTGAAGCAGAGCTCTCGCCACTGTTGTGTCTGCTTAGTTACCTGGCGTGTGAAGCAGAGCTCTCGCCACTGTTGTGTCTGCTTAGTTACCTGGCGTGTGAAGCAGAGCTCTCGCCACTGTTGTGTCTGCTTAGTTACCTGGCGTGTGAAGCAGAGCTCTCGCCACTGTTGTGTCTGCTTAGTTACCTGGCGTGTGAAGCAGAGCTCTCACCACTGACTGTCTCTTATAACAACTGGTCCCGGAGCTGAGTGCATATAACAACTGGTTATTTCTCTTACAAAGTCTGAGATGTTTATTATAATGTTCGGTGAAAGATGTTCAGTATATGGGCGATTTTATCAGAACCCTCAGAATCTTCTTCTTTCATCTCACTGTAGACAAGTGGTGAATGCATTATTTTTTTGTTATATTTCCTGTGAGTGCATGTCTTCATATTTTCAAAGCATAATATTTACATATTGGGGCATTTTGGTCATTGCTTGATACGTTGTCCTGCTATTGTCTATGCTGTTTGTTCTATTTCATTTTCCAGTGTGCTATTGGTTCAGCTTATGGCTCCTTAATGCGGGGAGAGGAAGTGTGCGAGACTTAACAAGGTGTCCCCCACCCCTGGTCCGTCTACTGACCATCGGCGGATGCACCCCTCAACACCAGTCTAATCCCAGCTACCTATTTACTTTATATTGCTAGGTGAACGGGTCTCTCATGACAAAGGGAACATTGCCCAAACGTGTCTGTCCCACTACAGGGATCAAACCCGAGACCCCTCGATCGAAAGCCGATGACGTATTGGTTCTTGAATTGATTCTGTCTAGCTGTGATGTGTTTAAGTTTCTCTCCCCCCCCCCCAGTCCTGTATTTCCACTATTTTATTTGATACAACATCTTCTTTTATTCTCTTATTTGGTGTTTTATTGTATTAAAGAGTTTTTAACACTTGCATGGCAGGATGGTGTAGAAGAGAGTTAATATCAACAGCAAAATGTAGTATGGTAATGTATAATTTGAGAGAAGGTGTCAATGTGTGGTAGATTATGGTAGAGTGAAGGTGAACATATGAGTGCAGGAGCGTGCAGAGGTTGAGACACGTACGAGGTAGCGCTCAGTAGCCACGGAGACCAGGATGAGGTCGTCACCGACACGGACCTTCTCGCCTTCAGACCTCTGCTTGTTGGCTGGGTGGATGGTCCACCAGCACGACTCTCCTGCAACAACACAAACGACACATCAATCCCGTCTTCCATTATAAATTCGCTGACTGTATTACCTGATGTTGAAATCTTAATATAAATCCCGTGTTCCACATGTCCTGTATTGCATAACCCACAAATTTTGAAATTATTTTCCATATAAACTAGATGTCTCTTACGCAAAGTTGTTTATGCTAAGAGTATTTTGAATTCTATAATGCAGACAGAAGCATGAAAGTCAATCACTGTGATAATAGTGATCAATGAAACAATATGTAATGATTTTGTTATGTAAATCAGCGGTGACTGTAATAATCTATATTTAGACACCAAACCCACACATCTGAAAATATAGGAAGTGGCGACGTTTTGGTCCGTCTTGGCCATTATTATGTCGTGTGAAGAAAGAGAGAGAAAGTCAATGTGTAAGGTAAGAAAGCGAGGTAAAAGGTAACAAGTTTGAAGTATACCAGAGTTAATAGGAATAAAGCAAACTGCAGAAGGGCTAATGGCGACGAGGAGGAGATGAAATAGAGAGCAGAGACACAGCAACATAAGAGAGCCTAAAGTGGATCACATCTGTTAAGGTTGGAGAATGTAACAATGTAGTGAGGATGACACGAGTTAACAACAGGACTGGGGGCTCATGTTGGGTATGAGGGTCCACAAGACGGCGTCTCTGGAGAAAAGTCTCACCTGAGATTAATTTAACATAAGACCAAACTTTAGGATGATTAGGGTCCCTAACAGGGCAGAAGAGATCATTATTTGTGTCTGCAATGTTAACACTTCTTTTGTGTTGTTTTAGTGTGTCCTTAAGAATATGGTCAGTTTCAGCAAGGTAAGAAGAGGAAAGTACTAATAGGAAATATAATACGTACCATCAGCATTGTAGTTCTTTACACATTTGTTAGCTTGTGTCTAACTTTCAGCCACATTATTATGACTTACTGTCAGCAATCAACACATAACTACTTTATTGATTACTTACTGCCACAGAACACAGGAAACGTTAAAAAAACAAAAGTTGGAGGTTATGTAATATACAGAAATTCACTTGGATCTATCTCCCATGTATCCTAATTGATACATTAAATTATAGTACATTCGTTAATATACGATTATACTGTTAGTATGAAAATGCTGTTATTTCAATTCAGGAAGAGTGACTCACCCATACAGTTGTGGGGTCAATAAGGTGTACACAAGGACTGTGAATGTGACCACAGAGTGAAGGTTAAACTTGTCACCGTTCTGTACACACAGGGACTGTGAATGACATCTCAAAGTGTAGGTTAACCTTGGCACCGTTGTGTACACAAGGTGGACTCACCGTTAGACTGGTACATACTGCAAGGCTCACCTTTGGTGTGCTCCTGAAGACCGACATCGAAGGCCAGTTTGTCTCTGCAGGAACTGGTTGAAAGGCAAGCTAGGCACTGTTGAGAGAGACACCAAAGGTTACTGCAGTGTGAGGTCATCCAAGCCTTACATGATAACCACTGGGCGTCACTTCCCGCTCTCACAACACACCTCTACACACACTGCAGTTAAATGCACCACCAAATCTATCTCTGACAGTCTTATAGCACACTACAACACAAACTCTAGATACACAAGTACACGAACACTGACACGCACACGCACGCGCGCGCGCACACACACACACCCACACACTCAAATTACCCGAGAGCCACCATCTCCAATGGCCTCAACGGGCAAAACAAGGCAGCCGGCGGCTTGTCAAAGGTGTCTCAGTTTACATGTTTCTGGGATGAGTTTTATTGCTTCCTGTTGAACTCTTTCCACAGCAGTTAAGATGACCAAACACCAGAAGATGGAGACACGACGACGTTTCGGTCCGTCGTGGACCATTACCAAGTCGTGTGTGAGAGGTCATCATATCTTCAGTCACATTATCGTGACTCGTCGTCTCCATGGCAGTTGTGTTGTTTAAGAGAGCGCTCTATGCTTGGCTACAGTCCTCCAGATGTGGGCGCACCACAGATCTCTGCACCTCAATAATAACTTTTTCCGTTGAAGTCAAAAGCTCGTATGACCATTCATTAGAGTCTGGTAACGTATTTCCCCGCAGCAAGTACAAGCTGAGCAGCTATCAGTGACTGGTGGGTCATAACTCTCAGTTCCTGTTATTGATCAGTATACTTCATCGTCGTCTTGTTGGTATAGTAGTTATGATGGGTTTTATGCAATATATGAAAGGTCTTGCATTTTTCAATATTGAAAAGCATTTACTAGTCCTCTGACCATTTGTGAAATTCATTTATGTCGGGTTAGAAGGTCTCCTTATGGTACCCGGTTTCCACTATAATATTTATTGTGTTATCTACAGTTCAGGTAATTATGTTTATGTTCTCATCTGTGTCGTTGATGGAACGACATGAGATGGAACCATTACAGTAGTCCGTTCACAACAATTTTCTAGTCGAATAGTTTTTTTTATTTGGAATGACGCTCTGCGTTACGTGTTCTGATATTTTGCCATTTATTCCTTGTCCATTTGTATCTGTTCCAGTCTTTCGTGTGGAAACTCAACGTTTTAGAAAAGTCTGTGTACACAACATCCACTGAAAGTCCGTTCACTGGGTTCTAGGCGGCTGTTCACAAATGTGAGCAGGTCAGTTAAACAAGAACAATTTTTAACTAAACAATGTTGTATTAATTTTACAAGATTGTGCACTGTGAGAGTGTGAATGAACTCTTCCCCTTGTGAGGTCTCAGGGCACTTTCAGAAGTGTGTTAAGGTTGTCTATAGTTTTCACTGAACTGGCTCTACCGTTCTTGAAGATAGAGGTGACATTGTATATTTGAAATCCAGAGTACTTTTTCTTTGATCAGGTATAAATCCAGGGTACTGGCTTGGAGATTTTAATGCTATATGAGTAACTGAACGCCACTGATTACAGATCTAATCATGCTGATTGGGGATTAAATACCCTCTCTGTGACCCCTGGATTAGGTCAGGGTTCATACAGGTATACTATAACAACAAAACAACTGAATATAAATGAATTAAAATCTGATATGGACAAATATTTGAATTGGTACGGATTACTCCATTGAAGCAGAGGGTGGATTACATGCATCAGTCAAGAGTATTCTGATGCATGTATTCTTGGGTACCATGCAGGCTTCATACATGTATGGATATGAATAAAAGATACTGTATGGAGCAATAGGCCTTCATTAATTCGTATATTCTATAAGTAATCTTTAACTAGCTATTTAGCAGAAATAAACACTCTTTCATAACAAAATATTTCCAATAAATAAACAATTAATGAAAATGGGAACAAATATTCATTCATTGAAAAAGGGAATAACCGTTCTTTGGCTGAGCTAAAAAATAAATATTTCATATGAATAAGCAATCCTTAATAAAGTCATATACAATCTTTGACATACAATACATTTACAGTATTTGGATAGTCATTTAACAATATTGGTAAAAAATTACTACAACTTGAAACAATAATGACAAAGTAATTATTGGTATTAACGCCAGACTGTTAACGTCATTTACAGGAAATTTTAATGCGACTACGACTTAGAGAAAAAATGAAAACAACAGACTGTAGTCGTGTTATACTATACTGTCGTGCATCTTGAGGTTATCTTAGAGGTTATCTTGAGATGATTTCGGGGCTTTTAGTGTCCCCGCGGCCCGGTCCTCGACCAGGCCTCCACCCCCAGGATGCATGCCGTATACTGCGGACTATGCAGCCCATATACTGTGAACTAAGCATGTTGTATACTGTGAACTAAGCATGCTGTATACTGTGAACTAATCATGCTGTATACTGTGAACTAATCATGCTGTATACTGTGAACTAATCATGCTGTATACTGTGAACTAATCATGCCATATAGTGTGAACTAACCATGCCGTATACTGTGAACTAATCATGCTGTATACTGTGAACTAATCATGCTGTATACTGTGAACTAATCATGCTGTATACTGTGAACTAATCATGCCATATAATGTGAACTAACCATGCTGTATACTGTGAACTAATTATGCCGTATACTGCCGTATACTGTGCACTAACCATGCTGTATACTGTGAACTAATCATGCCATATACTGTGAACTAATGCCGTATACTGTGAACTAAGCATGCCGTATACTGTGAACTAATCATGTATACTGTGAACTAATCATGCCATATACTGTGAACTAATGCCGTATACTGTAAACTAAGCATGCCGTATACTGTGAACTAAGCATGCGGTATACTGTGAACTAATCATGCCATATACTGTGAACTAAGCATGCTGTATACTGTGAACTAAAAATGCTGTATACTGTGAACTAATCATGCCGTATACTGTGAACTAAGCATGCCGTATACTGTGAACTAAACATGCCGTATACTGTGAACCAATCATGCCGTATACTGTGAACTAAGCATGCCGTATACTGTGAGCTAATCATGCTGTATACTGTGAACTAAGCATGCCGTATACTGTGAACTAATCATGCCGTATACTGTGAACCAATCATACTGTGAACTAAGCATGCCGTATACTGTGAGCTAATCATGCTGTATACTGTGAACTAAGCATGCCGTATACTGTGAACTAAGCATGCCGTATACTGTGAACTAAGCATGCCGTATACTGTGAACTAAGCATGCCGTATACTGTGAACTAATCATGCCATATACTGTGAACTAAGCATGCTGTATACTGTGAACTAAGCGTGCCGTATACTGTGAACTAAGCATGCCGTATACTGTGAACTAAGCATGCCGTATACTGTGAACTAAGCATGCCGTATACTATGAACTAATCATGCCGTATACTGTGAACTAAGCATGCCGTATACTGTGAACTAAGCATGCCGTATACTGTGAACTAAGCATGCCGTATACTGTGAACTAATCATGCCGTATACTGTGAACTAAGCATGCCGTATACTGTGAACTAAGCATACCGTATACTGTGAACTAATCATGCCGTATACTGTGAACTAAGCATGCCGTATACTGTGAACTAAGCATGCCGTATACTGTGAACTAAGCATGCCGTATACTGTGAACTAAGCATGCCGTATACTGTGAACTAAGCATACCGTATACTGTGAACTAAGCATGTCCGTCACTACTAAGTGGGTGTTTAATAACTGCCAGACGAAACACATGCTATCCTGACCATAATATAAACTGAGAACCAATCAATAACACAAGCAACACCTATATTGGTGCTCGACAGAGCCTAGTGCGAACCAGGACGTGTTCTTCGACTAACAAAAGGTTTAAGGCAGAAGTACTCACCATCATTGAGTTCATGTGACGGAGGAGGACAGCATTGCCGTAGAGGAGAGTGCGGTGGCCGGAACCCGTACCTTTACCCTAGGAGAAACACAAGATATGAGCAACAAAATACAAGTATGAATACACCAACGTGCCCCCCCCCCAACACCTACATTCCTGTCCCAACAAACCTGTATTTACTCACCCGCCTCAACATACCCTGATTATTTTCCCCCAGACACGCGCTATCACAATCATTCCTGAATACAGGTACATGCCAAATAATGTGATGACTGCAGCCACCCACACACACCTCCTGAATCGCTAACATACTCCCCCACACACCCACCATCACTGCTACAGCACCCATCGTCTACTTCACTATGGCCCACAGGTTCCCCTCCCACTCCACTTTGAGGAACTCGTTCCCACTCCAAGACACTCACTGAAGTCCCTGTCCCAAGTGCACTCACAGCATCCGGTTGGAACCCAAGGTACAGCCACAGTATCTCTCTTGCACCACCCAGCAAAATCCACACATACAACAGCAAACACCAGATGAATGTGCTACTACATTTGTTCTAAATAATGAGCGCAAACACACGTTACAGTCTAAATGGAACCTTGGGAACTACTCAGCACTGGCTGAGCAAACCACTCTTGGACCGTCTCCATGAAAAGAGGTTGTTAAGCTTTTGTAAGGAAAGGATGGGGAGGGCGGCAGTGACAGGTGAAGGTGAAGAGATTACCACTCACTTAAAGACAGTGACTCGGAATGTTAAGGCATTGTTTAATGACTATTTTCTTCAAGCTGGCTGAAGGGAGAAGTCAAAGAAGAACGAATGAAGATGAAAAGATGGATGAGAGGAAAGGAAGAGGAATAGACAAAGGATGAAGGAAAGGAGGATAAGACGAAGAAAGAGCAGAAGTAGAAGAGAGAAATGAAAGGGAAGGGAGAACAGGAGAAAAAAAAAGAAATAAGAGAAGTGCAGGAGGAAAGGGTAAGAGGCCGTGACAGACAGATACAAAGAAGAGGCTGAAATAAAGATTCGGTGAGCGAGAGAGAGAGAGAGACCAATGGGAGGCTACAGAGCAATGGTTCATGGTGATGTACAAGACAAAGATGTGAAGGTGTAGGGCAGAGGTCCGCCGCTCACCCACTCCCAGCAGCCATACCGTCCTCCTCACACAACAACAAATACATCCCTCATTAAGATAAGTGCAAGAATACGTGGGTGAAATACAGAGCATACTAATACACATGCTATTTAAATACATTGGAACTAAAAATGTTCTGTTTAGTATAATTAGTTATACAATTTAAATGTATCAAATAATAAATCAAATATAAAATTATCAGCAGAGGATAACGAAAGGGAAATAGTAAATCAATAAATAAAATATTTGTTCAAACACAGTAACTATTGGAAGGAGAGAGTGAACAGGCTGAGACCTGCGGGGTCACCAGGTCACAGGTACCTAGGGGTGTGGGGTCTTATGCACACGGGGGGAACAGCCAGGTCACAGATACCCGGGGGTCGGCACACGGGGGGAACAGCCAGGTCACAGATACCCGGGGGTCGGCACACGGGGGGAACAGCCAGGTCACAGGTAACCCGGGGGTCGGCACACGGGGGAAACAGCCAGGTCACAGATACCCGGGGGTCGGCACACGGGGGGAACAGCCAGGTCACAGGAACCCGGGGGTCGGCACACGGGGGGAACAGCCAGGTCACAGGTAACCCGGGGGTCGGCACACGGGGGGAACAGCCAGGTCACAGGTAACCCGGGGGTCGGCACACGGGGGAAACAGCCAGGTCACAGATACCCGGGGGTCGGCACACGGGGGGAACAGCCAGGTCACAGGTAACCCGGGGGTCGGCACACGGGGGAAACAGCCAGGTCACAGATACCCGGGGGTCGGCACACGGGGGGAACAGCCAGGTCACAGGAACCCGGGGGTCGGCACACGGGGGGGGGGAGGAGGTGCGCCACACAGGAACACACAGGGTGGTGGCTGTGAAGTGTAGTGTCCTTGGTATCATAGTAAGGATCAGTTGTTGACCAAACCACACACTAGAAAGTGAAGGGACGGCGACGTTTCGGTCCGTCATGGACCATTCTCAAGTCCTGGACAATTCTCGGTCTAGGACGGACCGAAACGTCGTCGTCCCTTTTCACTTTCTAGTGAGTGGTTTGGTCAACATATTTCAGCCACGTTATTGTGACTCTTCGTCTGCATAAGAATCAGTTGTATGTCGCTAGCAAGCACTGGACATTGTCACCATCCCCGTGTATGAAGGAGTGATATACGAGGTCACCAAGAGGTCCTATTTACACATGGAGACTACATCCATTTGACGAATTCTTGAACGATTCCTTCAATAAGAAGAATTAGTAATTATATTAAGCTTCAGCAAAACGAGCGCTCACTCGGGCACATCCTGAGAAAGGTGTCTTCTCTTCACCTGCAGAGTAAGTACTTATCAAAGAAGACACCAAGCCGGGAAGGCTATGAAGCACCATGGAATGTGCGGAATAATCAGAGGGCGCTAAATATCACTATGGATGCCAATATGAGAACAGAAACGCATAAGGGGACGATATCAAAAGTATCCGATTCACCAAGAATTGTATCGAGGGATATGGGACCGCGAGGGACGATCGGAAAGCAAGACACGCTCGTAATGGAAGTCAGGAGATTCAACAAGGATATGCACAATTGTAAGAGGGACAATGCAGTTAGGACAATAAGGAGCAGGGCGGCGCTCCATTAAGTGCCCATGAGTTAAGCATGTATACTGTGAACTATTGTATACTGTGTATACTGAGTTAAGCATGTATACTGTGCCCATGAGTTAAGCATGTATACTGTGAACTATTGGCTATACATGTGAAAGCATGTATAGCCAATACGCAACCTTGCCAGAGCCATTTCCCACAGTCGGTTACAGTGGTAGAAAGTGGATCACAGGGGCACCCTACTCTTAAGACTACGCAGTTTGTTACTAGTAACAGAAGACCAACAACCCTGCCAAGGGTTGGATGGCTAGGATGGAGGAATGAATAACTGGGTAAAAGTCGGAATAAGGAACACCTGTACGGGAGATGGGACAAGTGCAGATAGTTTTCTTAACGGCAGCGTCCGCACGCTTATTTAAAGAGACGCCAATATGGCTGGGAACCCAGCAAAACTCAACCGACTTAAATTTACTGTGAATAAGAAACAGCCAATGTTGAATCTCAACTACCACCGGATAGACTGGATTAAAGGACTCCAGAGCCATGAGGGCACTGCGAGAGTCAACTACAACCACAAAGGAGGATTGACAGCGAGAAAGCAGGAGACGAAGAGCACAGAGAATAGCATAAAGTTCTGACGGGAAGATGCTAGTCTCCGGAGGCAGGTAACACATGTAGGAACGGTCAGGAAAAACAACAGAGTAGCCTACACCGTCTGCAGACTAAAGACCCATCGATGAAGATGGAAATGGAGTAGGAGTGTGAAGAAAAGTGCTCAAGGAAAAGGCGTTTCAGAACTGTAGGAGGGGTAAAAGCTTTAGTGATGTGGGTTAGGGATTTATAATATTTAGGAAGGGGGACCTTCCACGGGGGGGGGGGGGCAAGGACGGAACAACACGAGAAGAAATATTAGTAATACTAACCGAAAGAGAATGTTGCAGGCGAGACAACCGGACAGAAAGAGGGAGGTGGTAAAGGGGAACAGGAACCATACGGGGGAGTATGGGGGAGGAGGAAGAGTCAAAGCACGGCACTGGCAAGAGTGAGGATGTTGTAAGGATCGCGCAATGTAGCGAAGACAGTAGCGATCTCTGCGGTCCTGGAGAGACAGGAAGCCAGTGTCAACATACAAGCTGAGGGTAGGAGTCGAAAAAAAGGCACCAGAGCTGAGGTGCAACCCAGTATGGGGCAAAGGATCAAGATGGCGAAGAGTAGAAGAAGCAGAGGAGTAAGCAGGGCATCCATAATCGAGTTTAGACAGCACGAGAGAAGAATGTAAAGAGGAGCATGCGCCTATCCACACTCTAAGAAGTATGGGACAAAACCTTAAGGAGGTTAAGGACTTTAGAGCATTCAACTCGGAGGTAAAAGATATAGGGCGACCAAGACAAACGAGTGTCAAAGATTAACCCCAAAAGCTTAGTGAAATCTTTGTACACAAATACAAATAAAAGTTATAGCACAAGTCTTAGTTGCAAAGAACTTGAAGCCATGATTGGTGGCCCAAGGCGACATGGCATCAATTGCAAGTTGAAGCTGCCATTGAAGGAGAGGGGAATCATCACCTCGACAGCAAAGAGTAAGATCGTCGCCATAGAGAGCGGAGAAGACACCAGAAGGAAGGGAGGAAAGAAGACCACTGAGAGCAACCAGAAATAGAGTAGTGTTCAGAACACTACCTTGGGGTACACCTTCGTATTGCCGAAAAGAGGCAGAGAGAGTGGTACCAAGCTTCACTCTAAAGGAAAGATTAAAGAGGAAGCTTTGGAGGAAGAGAGGGAGATTACCACGATGGCCAAAAGAATGAAGTTGGGACAGAATATGGTATCGCCAGGTGGTGTCATAAGCCTTTTCCAGATCAGAAAGGATGGCAACAACGGAGGTCTTAGCAGCAAAAGCAGTACGAATATAGACCTCCAAGTTCACCAAGACATCAGTCGTGCTGCAGCACTTGCAAAAACCAAATTGAGAAGGGGAGAGGTGGTGATAGTGTTCCAAGAACCACATCAGATGAACACTGGCCATACGCTCAAAGAGTTTGCAGACAACTCGTGAGGGCAATAGGGCAGAAGTCCTTAGGGGAATGTCCCGAGAGACCCCGGTTTCGAACAGGGAGTACAACGGCATCAAGCCAGTCCTCAGGGGGATGTCCCGAGAGACCCCGGTTTCGAACAGGGAGTACAACGGCATCGAGCCAGTCCTCAGGGACTGATGACGACTCCCAGACCTGGTTATAAGACTTACTAAATACTGAGACGTGCATGGGGGGAGATAGCGAAGCATCTCGTAATGAATGACATCAGAGCCCGCTGCCGTAGAACCACAGAGGGACAGGGCAGACTGAAGTTCAGAGAGAGAAGGGATCGTTATAGGGAAGTCGGAGAGGAATGCAGAAATCTAAGGGATGAGATTCAAGAACGGGCTTACGAAGAAGGAAGGATTGAGGAAGATGAGAACCGGAGCTAGCAGACGAAAAGTGGGAACCCAGTTCGGTCGCGACCTGCACTGGGTCCACCACAACAGTACCACGGAGGTGAAGAACCGGCGAGACATCTGGAACGTACTTACACACAATCTTGCAGATCTTCTTCCAGATCTGTGGCAGAGGAGTATCAGACGTAATGGTGGAAACATTTCAAAAGAAGATTTCCAACTCTTACGTTTAGCTGTACGGATGGTCCTACGGGCCACCGCACTTGCCTTCCGAAACAAAATAAAAGAATCAGCCGTTAGCCGGCGTCGGTGTTTCTTCCAGGCTGCACGCTTACAGCAGACAGCCCGAGCACAGTCTGCATTCCACCAGGTAACGCACTTCCACGTGCCCTGGGAGTTAGAGCAAGGAATAGAGCGGAGAGCAGCATCGAAGACGGTGTCATGAAAAAGGAGGAGGGCACGAGGAAGAGGTAGAGTGGAGAGATCGGAGAGAGTAGCACGAAGGGTGAATTGGTTGCAGACAGCCTTGGCAAACTGCCACCTAGGGAAGGAGAGGGGAGAGTGAAAAGAGAAAAAGGAAACAAGAATGGGAAAATGGTCACTGTTATGGAGATTATCAAGAACCCGCCACGGGAAATCTAAGTAAAGAGACGACGAGCAGAGGGAAAGATCAAGACAGGAAAGGGTGCAAGTTCGAGAGTTCACATGAGTGGGCTCACCCGAATTCAGAAGAGACAGGGAAGAAGAGAGGACGAACGGTTCGAGAAGGCGGCTTTGAGATAACTTTTATCTAGACAACTACTATATATTTTTTATCTTTATACGCCAAATACATATATAGTATGTGACGTGGCAGTTCTTCTTTATACATAGGCCTCTCAGGCATCCACAGCCTATTAAAGAGTGCGTTAAAATGACACTAATCAAGGACTGTGGATCTTTTCCAGTCTATGAATGATGAATTCCTGATGCTCACAATAAACAAAAAGTGGTGTCCGTTCGGAGGATTCAGGCTACATGTAATCTGGTTCAATGTCCCAGCAACCGTATCCAGACGTGATTCCTAGGAAACCTCTACTACTCAAGGCGGCGTTTAAGCATTAACTTGGGAGTTTCGCGCGCGCGAATGGGTCACCTGTGACTTCTGATAAAAAGGTTTACTATATGCCTGCTGGTTAAAGTGAAAACTTTCTCCCATGAGACTGACTATGAACATCAGTTTCTGTCTCATGTGGGGTGTCTACCTCACGAGAGTTTCTACCTCACGAGGGTGTCTACCTCACGAGTTTCTACCTCACGAGAGGTGAAAATCAGCAGCAGCAGCAGCAGTGCGAGGAAGGAAAAGGCAGGCATCATGTCTACAGTAAGGGCAAGCTCTCTGCTATACACTGCTATACAATTAGCTAGTCGAACAAGCCAATTATTTAAACAGCAGAAAGATTACAATAATAGTGTACATAACAAGCACTGTATGCCTCCAAAATGCAACATTTAGATTAATTGTATGAGAATGAAGTTCAAATAAGCACTTATAAAAATGTGTCAACGTTCAGAAACAAAATAATACATTAGATCTGTGCCGTAATGACAAGAGGTTATGTCAACTCTCCGAAGATGACAAGAGGTCACGTCAACTCCCCCATGATAACAAAAAGTTAGTGTCAACTCTCCCGTGATAACAGGTCATGATACAGTATCGTCTTTCCTCGTAAGGAAGACTGAACTAAGCAACCATTTCCATTTGGGTGGTGTCACTGATACACATAACTTTTGGTTTTGTTCTTGAATATATATATATAATTATTTCCAATAAGCGTTATTGATGGTTAACAAAGAGTTTAGTGTGTGGGTCAAAGGGGTCAAAGCTAAGTCTTGTATAACGTAAGGGGTCAAAGCTAAGTCTTGTATAACGTAAGGGGTCAAAGCTAAGTCTTGTATAACGTAAGGGGTCAAAGCTAAGTCTTGTATAACGTAAGGGGTCAAAGAAAGGGTGAGGGTCGGACAGGTACATACGAACTCGAGGCTCCTTTCCTTGCCTCGCTGCCTTCACCACCACCTGGCCAAGCCTGCACATTCTCATACACAGTTTATTCTAAGGTGGTGGTGAGTGTCCCGGTTGTATCACTCACCACCAGCCCAGTCTGAAGTCAGGAGTTGGTGGTGACCAGCTCTGCAAGGTCTAAACAAAATCTGCTGAGCTAATGCGTTTAAATAATGTCTTCAGTAGTCAGAATGTTAAGCAAAAATGGAAAAAAATCTGCTCTTTGCCACAGGAAAGGAAATTCGTCGTCCTCTAGTTAACTGCAAGACGCGTCCTAGAAATTCCTGCCAATGACGGTAAAGAGCAGGTAAAAGGTATATGTAATACCACGAGGGAGACATAACCATGGAGCACATCTCATGCTGACTGAGACTATTGACCGAGTGTTCTCCCACCGTGACCGAGTGTAGCGTGTTCTCCCACCATCCTCATCTTAATGTGAAGAACCACAAACACCAGCCTGATCGTTGGTCTGAGGCGACCTATCCACTGGCACACAACTATAATATTGCCACACCTCTATGACTACATCATGTAAGTGTCACTGGCAAGACCTCTACACCCGCACCTTCGCCTTGCTGTCATATACTCTCTGTGCGCAGAGTGGCGAGAGGCCCCCACCAGCCCCCGTTGTCAGTATGTTACAAGCAAATGGCAACATTAGTCCTTCCATCCTCAACTTTTATTCATTAATATCAAATCATATATTTAGTACAGATCCATCTATGACACTAGCATCTACTCTAATGTTTAAGAGTACATTTTATATTTATCTTCACCACCAAGAGTGAACAGAACTACCGTTTAGCTTATGCCTTTATCAAGAGTGCTATATCAACTGTGTTAATGTGCGGGTGAGAGCGAGGCCGGCTCCCTCACACCCTTCTCACTTCCTCAGGCAACTAGGGTGAGGAGGGACATCCTGAGGCAGTATCTCTAGGTCGTCCCTCTCCAGGAGAGAAAGAGACAAGGAGGAAGGTATACGCCAGACGACCTGTCTCCCCCGCCTGTATCCTGCAGGAGGGAAGCGAAGGACCAGGGCGGGGGGACACCTGGCCACCAACTGTCACCAAGTATCAACCCTTCTCTCCAGGGAAGGCAGACTTTGAGGGTGGGCAATCCCGAGCAGGGCAAGTCATTATCTACTGCTATTGTGTTTGGCTAAAGTGGGTGTTGTGGGTAAAGGTTGTGGCGTGTGTGTCGGCGAGGAGCGAGGCGGGGGAGCGAGGCAGGGCGTCCTCATAACGTTTGCTCTACTTACAACGCACTGGTTCTCCTGAAAAATAGCAAAATGTTCATGTGAGAATAGGACAAAAGCGGCGAGGCGGACGACCCTGAGACCTGTCACTGCGCCGCCTTTGGTGTCGTTCAGGGTCGACCATCCTGCCGTCCCCTTACACTTAGTACCAAGCCAAATTACTTGTGTACCCCCTTAAGGTAATCTCTTCCAATTTAGTATAGATGTTTAGGCAACCCGTCCTCTTAAAAATAACGTCGCTTTTGGCTCATTGGTTTATGAGGTTATGAGACTCATTTTCCAAAGTGGGCGTAATTTGAAATGAAATCGGCTCACGAAAGTGACGTACTGTCCCGTTTTCTGTTTGAGTCGTTCGGCTTACTCGGAAAGGTTAGGAGAGGAAACTTTCAATTAACGTTTTTCATAACGTTTTGAAACTTTTATGAGAATTTCCTGCCCACCTATCCTATCAGAGAACCCTTAACTAACTGTTGTTGAAAAACTCTAAAATTTATTTAAGTTTTTTTTCATTTTCAAATTACGTCCACTTTCGGCCATACGGGTAAACGGCCAAATGCGACGTTATATTAAGAGGACAGGATGCTTAAGGTGTTATAATATTGCACTACTTTCTTGCATGTTTGGTGTGCTAATGTCTGACGCTGGGTCACACTTCTGATGCATTCATCTTTGTTGTAGGGATGTGACTAATACCCCAACCACC